>SEYY01000426.1:41266-58766 GCA_009176605.1 Armadillidium nasatum
GTTTAAGACTCTACCCATAAACTTGTACATTTTTTTTTGTGCCCTTTTAACCTGTTACCAAAATGTGTACCTTTCCAAATCCTTTAATTATCATCCTATCTCTTTGACCTCAGTTCCTTTGAATGTTTTTGAGTTTATCCTTAACAAGAAGATTTTGGGAATATTTTAATTATGATGATCTTCTGTGATGATCACTATTATGGTAATCGAATGTTCGTTGTCTTTCTCTACACTGCAAAAATTGTCCTAACGAATCGTTGGGACAAGTGTCAGAAATGTCAAAGTAAAATTTTCGATAGAGAAAAGACAGGTTGAGTATGAGAAAGTCGCTTCACTGATTTATTTACTAATAAGAAAATAACTGAAAAAAAAAATTTGTTTTGACATTTCTCCCAATTGTCCCAACGATTCGTTAGGACAATTTTTGCAGTGTATTCTCTGAAATGAAATTAGAAAAAATACTTTCCTTGAAAATATTACCTTGTTAAACAAGCTTTATAAAATATTAGGTGTTCTGAAACCCCTTTAGGAACTCAAACCCCTTTAGGAACTCAAACTCCTTTAGGAACTCAAACCCCCTTAGGAACTCAAACCCCTTTAGGAACTCAAACCCCCTTAGGAACTCCTTCCCTTAGCCCCCTATTGTGCACAGGGAATCTTCATGCTTGTATGGAGTATATCTAGGGTGTGGGGGACTCCTCACGTAAAGCACTTATAAAAAAGGACGTACTCGACTGCTTATTAACTACACTATTACTAATTTATTACTATCACTGAATCTCCCTAATCTCTTTTTGCTATTATTGTCCCATACCTACTCCTTTGATGATTCTTTTCACATAATCTAATCAATTTTTTGTTTATTTCCAACATTTTTGACACCAAACTTAACGGCTATGCTCAGTCTTACATGTCTTGCGTTTAAAAAGTCTGGAACACACTTCCTTTTTTCTGCTTTTTTTTCACCGTCTTTTTTTTGGGTATGGTATTTGTTTTTTCAGGTTTTTAAGGTTTATAAGCTCTTTTTATCACTAGAATAATATATATATATATATATATATATATATATATATATATATATATATATATTATATATATATATATATATATATATATACCCCGTACACATACCTTTCGGTTCCTCTGTCCCGACAAATCATCTTTACGTCAAAGTATCATGGTATTGATTTAAATGTGGAATTGTAAATTTGCGGCGTAAACCGGTACTTGTGTTGAATCTGACGCGCGATGTCGATTATATAAAAGTTCCTTTAGCGTCAACGTAGGAACCGTACCGCTCACCCATCCATTAAGAAAAAAAAAAAAGAAGAAGAGAAAAAAAAAAGAGTAGCAGCATATTCTTAACTTATATTTTAATGGAAGACTTTCTATATATATATATATATATATATATATATATATATATATATATATATATATATATATATATATATATATATATATATATATATATATAATATATATATATATATATATATATATATATATATATATATATTTAAAATTATTTAAATTTTAAATTTTTTAAAGACAAGTAAATTATATTATTATATTATTTTTAAGAATATTTTATGGTTTTGTGCTATTATTTAATTTTCATTATTATATTATTAAGATAAATAATAATAATAATAATAATAATAATAAAAATTAGTTTTAATGTTGGAAATCTCCGGACTTAATTTTTTAAGGAAATTAAAACACTAATTTCTTTAATTAGAAAATAAGTAAATAAAGATAGAGATTTGAATAGAATATTAAATGTAAGTGAATCGGTCCCATTAAATCATTTATTAAAAAAAAAAAATACATCTTGGGGGGGGGGGGAAGATTTTGTGCTAGGAATTCTGACACATTTCAATCCTAAAGCTTTTTTATTCTCTCTCTCTCTATCTCTTTTTTTTTACATAATTCTATGGAATAAATTAATTACATTAAACTTTTTTGAATAAGTTTATATTTATAGGACTAGATAACTTATATTTATATATATATATTTTTTAATTAAATGAAATTTGTGATTAATAAGGATTGTTGCGTCACGGTCTTACTCGTACAGCTTGCCAAAAAAATAAACAGATAAATAAATTACAATTAAATTAAAAAAATATATTTGTATTGAAATTTTAAAATTAATAAATTTTATGTAATTTACCAACCTTTTACAGTAAATATCTAAAGCCAGAATTCAAAAGGAAAACGGTGTTACAAGTTTCACTAATTTAGCAGAAAATATCGTTGGACGTTGGTTAAATTTTTTTTTCACAGCTCGATAAAATGATTAAATTTACATTAATTTTAATTTATTATTTTTTTTTTTTTTTATTTAAATAAAAAATATAAAAAAAAAAAAAAAAAAAAAAAAAAAAAAAAAAAATATATATATATATATATATATATATTTATATATTATATATATATTATATATATATATATATATATATATATATATATATATATATATATATATATATATATATATTTTATAATTTTTTTTTAAAACAAAAAATAATATAATATATTAAAAAAATATATAGCGTTTACTGTTTTATTTTTTTATTTATTATATATATATTATTATATATATATATATATATATATATATATATATATTATATATATATATATATATATATATATATATATATATATATATATATATATATATATATATATATATATAATATAAATAGGTACTACGGTTCTTAATACGGTTGCTGACTTTATTTGCATTCATAATAATAATAATAATAATAATAATAATAATAATAATAATAATAATAAAAACAATAATAATAATAATAATAATAATAATGATAGCGACCTAAGAGTAATTCATATACAGTAAAAATTTTCCCTTACATGAGTGCGTGTGTGTGTGTGTATATATATATATGTGTATGTGTTTGTATGTACGTTGTCGTCTTCTTCTTCTCTTCCTTCAAGCATTTAGAGGTAGGTGTATGAGTTAACTGTTTTTGTGTATGCGCGAGCGACCGTGTTTATTGTCAACGATGACAATTAGCTAAGCGTGAATACACACACACACACACACATATATTCCCTAACCATATATATATATATATATATATATATATATATATATATATATATATATATATATATATATATATATATATATATATATATATATATATATATATATATATATATATATATATATAACCATCAATATATTCTTATTGATGACGTAATCACTGTTATAGGGATTGACTCTTCACTTGTTTCTTGTTTTTCTTTTTCTTTTTTTTTTTTTGTTTAAACTTGCTAGCACAACAGCAAATGAGAGATCACGTGCTAGGATTAGCAAGTCATACCTTTAGGTCATTAGAGATAAATATCTAATTTCAAGTTCTAATTACGAGGATCCTCCAATTAGATTAGTAAGGCCTTGAAGCAACTGGCTTCCGGTATTCCTAAATAGAGAATATAAAATAATTTTTTTTTTTTTTTTTATGGTACCTCATTCTTATTATCTCTAAATTGAAAAGAAAATATGTTTGCTCTATATCTCCGAGTGTTTCTCTCTCTTTCTTATCTTTAAATGGAACAGATAAAAAATGGGTTGTTTTATATCTCTGGTGTCTCTGAAGAAATCACATCTCTAATGAGAGCAAATAAAGTAAGGTTGTTTTGTTTTATATCTCTGGTCTCTCTCTCTCTCTCTCTCTCTCTCTCTCTCTCTCTCTCTCAACTCTAAATAGAGCAAATAAAATAAGGTCGATTTATATCTCCCGTACCTCATTCTTATCTCTAAATGGAAATTATAAAAAAAATGGTTAGTTTATATCCACTGTATCTCTCTTATCTTTAAATATAGTAGATAAAATAGGGTTGTTTAAAATCCCAAAAAGACAATTCCATTCTATCATTTCTATGCAATCTACTGCACTTTTATTAAGGGTTTCGAAAATTCCTGGTGCAAATTATACTTCAGAGATTTTATTTCTGTTTGCTTAGACAGAGAGATCTAATTCCAAGTTCCAATTAGGAGAATCCTATAATTCTTTACATTCTGTATCGATGGGCTTGTTCTGTATAGGAGGTTGGGTGGGGGGGGCGAACCGTTTCAGTGTGGAGTACGCGCTTCTTATAGAATGGTTCCCCTTTTACACTAAGTTGAAGGTTTATTTTTTCATCAATTATACTTTTGTTTGACACTTAAATCTTTGTCTGTCCACAGAAAAATGTATCATGCTTTTCTGCCATTACTTTTATATTGTTTTTTTTTTTTTATTATTATTATTATTATTATTATTATTATTATTATTAAATGATTAGTCTTTGTAAACACTCGTACCTCTTTCTTACCCCCCCAACCTTGACCGCTGTGCTCAATCTGTTTTATGACTAGTAGAACCCCTTTTTCTCTCTTATTTTTACCATTCTTTTAAACCTGGAACACAAATGTGTTTATGGGCATGTAGACCATTAACTTGGGTAATGTTTATTTTATATCTACGGTGGATCTCATGAAATTGGCATATATATATATATATATATATATATATATATATATATATATATATATATATATATATATATATATATATATATATATATATATATATATATATATATATATATATATATATATATATATTGAATTATTAATAAATCAATAAATCGATGAATTTAGAATGTTTAGGGTAACTGTACTATTCATATGGATATCTCTCTCTCTCTCTCTCTCGCTCTCTTTTCTATCTCTCCCCTCTCTCTATCTCTCTGTCTCCTCTCTCTATCTCTTTCTCTCTCTCCACTCTCTTTCTTTCTCTCTCTCTCTCTTTTAACATAAGGTTGAATGGTTATAGATGCTACATTTTAAAACTCAACGGGACATGGGGAGAGACAGATTGGCCTGCCCAATGGAAGGGGTATATATATATATATATATATATATATATATATATATATATATATATATATATATATATATATATATATATATATATATATATATATGAGTTGATTAGAAATTTATTAGATATTAATTACGTTAGTGTGTGTATGTGTGTATGTGTGTGTGTGTGTGTGAAGAAGTTATGTTTTGTGTTTTTTTGTTAGTAGAGTCAATTTAATTTATTTAAATGTATTTATATTTACCATGAAATTAAAAATAAAAATAAACACAGTGCTAAGGAATTCTCAAGTATTACAGTTACAATTATTTCTTCTCCAGGATAAACTCCCTCCTTCTTCCCATCCCCCCCCCCCAACCTCTTACCATTACCACCACCCTCCTCCAACTCGTAACTCCCTCCCATCCCCCCCCCCTTCAATTGAAAACTTCCAAGTTTGAAAGACAGGAAACATGATGACGACCTTTCAACCATCCGTAACAGTTTGATGGCCAAGGTGGTTCTCTCTCTCTCTCTCTCTCTCTCTCTCTCTCTCTCTCTCTCTCTCTCTCTCTCTCTCTCTCTCTCTCTCTCTCTCTCTCTCTCTCTCTCTCTCTCTCTCTTCCTTCTCCTTCTTCACCTTCTGTTGTATTATTTTTTCAAACTCCTTTTTTTGTGCGCTTATACTTCCTTCTTCTGTAGTTAAGATTATATTATATATATATATATATATATATATATATATATATATATATATATATATATATATATATATATATATATATATATATATATGGGGGCAGGCAGGGTGGAAAACTTTGTTATTATAGGGTAGATTTAAAAGAGAAAGTTAGAAACAATATATATATATATATATATATATATATATATATATATATATATATATATATATATATATATATATATATATATATATATATATATATATATATATATATATATATATATATATAATTCACAGCACCTTCTCCAATAGTCCAGGGCCAACGATGGGGGGAGGCAACACCCCCCTAGGCAGTGGCCCATCTCCAATGGGTGGTCCTGGACCTGGTATGGCGGGTGGCAATGATGTTGGTAACGTTGGTCAGTACGGCAGCGCCCCCAATGCGGCTCTCAATGCCGCCGCGATGGTGGCTGCAGCAACGGCTACCGCAACAGCCACTGCTGTTGCGTTGAGGCCTGAAAGGCAAGATATGCCGTCTCAGTACAATGGTCAAGTGAGTATAAAGTATTATTATTATTATAATTATTATTATTATTATTATTATTATTATTATTATTATTAGTAGTAGTAGCATATATATATATATATATATATATATATATATATATATATATATATATATATATATATATATATATATATATATATATATATATATATATATATATATAATATTACTTTAATTGTGGTCGACGCAGTCCCACGTTCTGGTCTTGAATCTTTGTAAATTATTATTATTATTATTATTATCATCATCATTAATAATCATCATCAGCATCATCTAACGATTTATGGTGGAGGAAATTTGTTAAAAAAAAAAAAAAAAAAACCCAAAAAAAAAAAAAAAAAAAAAAAAAAAAAAAATTTTAAAAATGTTTTTTTTTTTTCATTAAATTTCATTTTGAATTATTATTATTAATATTGAATAAGTCAGGCATATTTTTTTTTTTAAAATAAACAATAATAAATTAAATTTTTTTTTCTTCGAGGCTAAAAATATAAAAAATAAAATAAAAATGGGTCATCTTGTTTCGTAAACTCTCAAGGAGTCAGAAAGACGTAACCCCATTTATTGATTAATTTTGAAATTAGATCGGGTCGAACTAGACGAACCAGCTGGATGAACCATCAACCGAAAGATGAAAGTGCAAGGTGGTTTAAAGATGAAATTGTAAAGTGGTTAAAGACGAAATTGTAAAGTGGTTAAAAATGAAATTGTAAGGTAGTTTAAAGATAAAATTGTAAGGTGGTTTAAAGATGAAATTGTAAGGTGGTTTATGTGCATTATTAGGGCCTATATGATTTTCATACATTGAAAAAACTTATTATATATATATATATATATATATATATATATATATATATATATATATATATATATATATATATATATATATATATATATATATATATATATATATATATATATATATATTCCTTTTAATGTTTATTATTGTCATTATTATAATGATCCTATTACCTGTAGTTGACCTAACCTATTGCTGAAATTCTTCTCCCCATTTCTTATAAAGAACCGTTAGAAATAATATTCCCTAAAATGTGACACCACCTTACTTCTCCGGTTTTACCAATATCACGTGATGAAAAATGAGGGCAGAACCCTCTTCAGCTTATCAATACGTTTTTAACATTAGAAAATGTTTTTATTTACTTGTTTTTTTAATTTAATTATTATTAAAAAGAAAAAAACAAAACCTTGTTAAGCATACTTAAAAAAAAAAAAAAAATCAATATTGGTTAAATTATTACTAATTTTATACAAGCGTTGAATATATAATAGCAATTAGTTAATATTTTATCATAATAATATAATAATAATAATAATAATAATAATAATAATAATAATAATAATAATATTTGCAACAATATAAAATAAATTAGCAAAAAAAAAAAATGCGTTGATAGTTATTATTATTATTATTATTATTATTATTATTATTATTATTTAGTTTTCATAATATCGCTTTTGTGTATATTTTAAATTACAAGGACGATTTACACAATGTATTTGTTTACTTAATCTCACCTACACACGCTCACACACACACCACACACACTTACACATAATATATATATATATATATATATATATATATATATATATATATATATATATATATATATATATATATATATATATATATATATATATATATATATATATATATATATATATCACCCCTCTTCTCTTTTTTTTTATATTTGCCCTATTGTTGTGGCTCCCCTTTTCCCCTTAGTCAATACCCGTTTACTAATAATATAATTCCCTTCATATCCCTCATTGACACTCCCCTCTCTCTCTCTCTCTCCCCATACCCACCTCCTTTTGTATATATATTTTTTCTATTCCCCCCTCCCGCCATTCTCTTCAGCTTTGATAAACTCTTCTCCCCCCCTTCTCCTCCCTCCCTCTCCTCCCTCACTCGTCTGTCCTTGTTCAATTAACAAATTGATCCTTAATCATGAAGACTCTGTTGGGCACGCGACCTCTTCATTTCCTCTCCTCGGCGTACACACACACGCCACGTACATATATATATATATATATATATATATATATATATATATATATATATATATATATATATATATATATATATATATATATATATATATATATATATATATATATATATATATATGTTGTAGAATTTGTTAGGTTGGATTTGTATCGAAATTGAGATCACTTTTTATTTTATGATGATATTAATGCTTATTTTGGGGGAGGGGATAAAGCTCCCTTCTCCCCACCTTCCTCACTAATAATAATAATAATAATAATAATAATAATAATAATAATAATAATAATAATAATAAAAAAAAAAAAAAAAAAAACTGTTTCAAAAAAAAAAAATCTTTTTTTTTTTGTTTGTTTTCGTTTTATTAAATTTCGTAATTATAAATTTGGTTAGATTATATTTTTTTTTATTTCTTTATTTGGCTTTTGGAAATGTACGTTGTTATTATTATTATTTATTATTATTATTATTGATAGACCTTTAAAACTGTGGTGTGTGTGTGGGGAGGGTGGGGGGTAGGGGGTGAAGAAAAGGTGCCAATTTTGGCTCTAATCATTTGTATGAAACAAGTGTTTTAAAGTAATATCATCCTCTTTCCCAAAATAATAATAATTCTTTAGATAGTTGGATCTCTCTCTCTCTCTCTCTCTCTCTCTCTCTATATATATATATATATATATATATATATATATATATATATATATATATATATATATATATATATATATATATATATATATATATATATATATATATATATATATATATAATAATTATCCCATGGGATATGTTGTTAAAATTTAAAACGTATTATATTGTAATATATATATATATATATATATATATATATATATATATATATATATATATATATATATATATATATATATATATATATATATATATATATATATATATATATATATAAATGGATTTGGGGGCTCTTTCCCCAACCCCTATTTCAGTTTAATATTAATTACTCCTATTACAGTCTTCTTCATTTTATTGTCTGTGGTCAGATATGGAGGGTGTGTGTGTGTGTGTGTGTGTGTGTGTGTGTGTGTGTGTGTGTGTGTGTGAGAGAGAGAGAGAGAGAGAGAGATTGTTAAAAATTTCTGCGCAGTTGTCTTACTGAAAAGTTGCATACTTTTTAAATTATTTCTGGCGATAGGTTTTATATATTATCATTATTTTTTTCAATTGTCATTTTATAATAATTTGCATTTTGGTCTCTCTCTCTCTCACACACACACACACACACTCAACACACACACACACACACCCATATATATATATATATATATATATATATATATATATATATATATATATATATATATATATATATATATATATATATATATATATATATATATATATATATATATATACACACCAATTTATTGAAGTTAAAATTCTGTGTATCTATATATAATGAACTGCCTACATAAAATCTTGTGCGTAGATTTTATTCGTACAAATGTGTGCGTTCGTTTTTATGTTCGTGTGTTTATGTAATTATTTAAATATGCAATACAATTCGTGCTTAGCTCAGGTAATTAAGTCTCAGCAATAATAATAATAATAATAATAATAATAATAATAATAATAATAATAATAATAATACAACTTCCCTATAATAATAAAAATAATACAACTTCCCTATAATAATAATAATAATACTTCCCTATTTCTAATAATACAAATAAATGATACTATTATGTAAATTGTTAATTTTGCTACTACTAATACTACTACTAATAATAAATTCATTTGTATAATAAATAAATAATGAATAAAAAAGGAATACATCATACACATGATTGTTTTAAAAAAACTATTACCGTTCATGTGCAATAAAATTTTTTTTTTTGTTTTTGTTTCATTCAGTTGTTAATATTGCGTGTGTTACTCCTCCTCTCATCCCCCCCACTCCCCGTCCGTCTCTTTTTTTTTATTATTATTATTATTTTTTACACCCTAAATTGATCTTTTTTCAGATTTGCCTAACATCTTTGTGTGTGTGTGTGTTTGTGAGTGTGGTGGTCGTGTGCATAAAAAAAAAAAGTTTTGAATTGTAGATAAGTTTCACATGTAATAAATTCGTAGCATAGATTATTCTTTAGTCAGCTTGTCTGTTATATATATATATATATATATATATATATATATATATATATATATATATATATATATATATATATATATATATATATATATATATATATATATATATATATATATATATATATATATATATATATATATATATATAATGGTGTTGTACGAACTTGCATGCGTATATATGTGTTTACGCGCGCGCGCGCGTGCGTTTGTCAAGACAGAGAGAATTGTAATTGTCTTGGAAAAGAAAAACTGGTTGACGAAAAGAGAGAGAGAAAGAGAGGCAGTGAGAAACTTGTCTGGAGAGAAAGAGAGAGAGAGAGTAGGAATAAGTAGAGTGCCAGAGAGAGAGAGAGAGAGGGGAGAGAGGAGAGGAGTAAATGAGAATGTGAGTGACGCTCGCCCTCCCTGTGAAATTAAGACAATATCTCCCTCATTTTCTCATGACGCCCCGTAGCAAATGCTTAAATGAGGGTAACATAGAAAAGGGGAAATTTAAGTACGTATGATTGGCTGTAGGTGGCCAGAAACTCCGCCCCTTTAATCGATTGTTGACTGGTGATTGGTGGGTTTTTTACGGTTGGCCTAACGGGGTAACTATTTGGCTGACTGGCTGGGCAGCCAAGTGATATTCGGAGACTGATAGCCGTAGATTTTTTTTTGTTTCAAGTGGATTCCCTTTTCTTCTTCATTATCCTCACACAATCTACTACCCCATAAGCAAACACTTTAATTCAACACACACACACAGGTTCCTTCTTGGTTTAAATATTTGAGGTTTTCAACGCCACAGCAACATGTTACATAAAGTTAGAAAGGCGACAGAAGGAATATATATATATATATATATATATATATATATATATATATATATATATAATATATATATATATATATATATATATATATATATATATATATATATATATATATATATATATATATATATATATATATAGTTACTAATCTAATAAATAAATAGAATTTTAAAAAAAAGTTTCCTTCTTACAACTACTACTACTATAATAAAAATGAGAGAGAGAGAGAAAGAATGGTGGTATATGATTTTTACAAGGCCAACCTCGAAAAGGTGCCTTGGATAATTCGGTGTCAAACTGGTTCATTGAGGCTGCGTGTTATAACTTGTTTGGAATTGGCTGCGGGTTCTTAACTCGAAGTGGTTGAGCGACTGCTTGGTTATATATATAATATATAATATATATAATATATATATATTATATATATATATATTATATATATATATATATATATATATATATATATATATATATATATATTATATATATATATATATATATATATATATATATAACCAAAGTAAACTTTGGTATAACTTTGGGAACTTTTAATAATGCGGCCTTTTTATTCATTTAAAACATATTCGGACACCAGTTGAAAAAAATTAATTAAAATGAAGACAACGAAAAGAAATTTATATGAATTTTATTTTTTGAGCTTCACATTCAATTTATATTACCATAGTTTATTTCGTTATAACAAAAGTGTTCGATTCCTTTCAAATGTCAAATGTTCATTCAGTAATAATATATATATTTCAATAATAAATTATTTAATAATAAATGGCTAGATTATTAAAAATATCATAACTGTGGACTATATTTACTTTTGTATATATAGATGATTTAAACTTTTGCTTTTACAAATAACTAAAGATTACACTGTATAATGACGTATACGAATAAATATATATGTTTATTTATATATGGTATTGCACTGTATTTAATATTTTTGAAATTGCCAACCAAGTACCAACTATCTTTTGGGGTTCCACGCTTCTCTTTTATTGTAAATTTTGTAAATTACTTTAGTGTACCATATTCTCTGAGTAAAAAAAAAAAAGGTTAAGTATTTTTGTTGTTGTTTTTTTTTTTTCTTTTAACATGTTATTTTCGTCTCTTCTCATTGTCATTCGAAGGAAAATAACCATAACTAATATTATTATTTACTGTCTGCTTACTTATCTATTTCTAGGTTTGAAATCTGTAGGTCTTCGAGGTTGTAATTCAATAAATGTTTTTACTTCCTCATATATATATATATATATATATATATATATATATATATATATATATATATATATATATATATATATATATATATATATATATATATATATATATATATATATATATATATATATATATATAATTTTTCGCAGATGTCTGGAATGAATGGGGGATTTGGGGGACCATCCCCAGTTGGAGGGTATGGAGCAGTTCAGCGACCGAACAATCCCCCTAACATGAACATGACGATGAATATGACCAATCCGATGAACGGTATGAACAATATGATGAACAACATGATGAACACAATGGGAGGAAGCATGATGAACACTATGCCAATGAACAATATGCAAGCGGTGGGACCCCCAATGGGAAAGTGTATGAATATGCAGGTAAGCGCGCGCGCACACACACACACATATATATATATATATATATATATATATATATATATATATATATATATATATATATATATATATATATATATATATATATATATATATATATATGAAATAGTTATTTCGCCATAGAACATCTGTTTAATTTTTGTAGAAATAATTTTTTTTATGTTGTGAGAATATCATATTTTACATTATTATTATTATTATTATTATTATTATTATTATTGTGTTCGTTTTGTTTTGCATTATATCTAACCTTTTTTCTTTTCTTTTAATTTTGTCTTCTAGAGTATGAATATGATGTACCAAAGACCCATGGGACCGGGTGTTAACCCAGGAGGAGGCCCTGGAGTTGGACGACCTGGTCCTTATCCAAACCCAGCAGTTTATATGGCCAATAAAAGGGCTAGTCAGGGCCAGTTTAGTCAGGCGTCTGTGGGGCAAATGGGGCTTGTTAACCCCCAGGTAATTTATTATTATTATTATTATTATTTTAAAGTTTATTATTTGAGAAAAATACTGTAATTTTTTTTTTCTTTCAGGGCATGAATATGGGTTCTATGCGAGGGGGTACCGGTTACCCAGTACAACAACCATTACCTTCTCCGTTTCCCCCTGGCCACCAGGGAATGAGGACCGCTATGAGGCCAGGCGGTCCCTGTGGCCCATCTCCTCATTTTTCTCAGGGCCAGTACTATGGACATCAGTCTCAACACCAGTCCCAGTATAGTACCTTCAGTAATCAATATGGAGATATGGGAGGAATGGGCCCCATGAACGCTATGAGCATGAACGGAATGGGGCCCATGGGTAGTATGGGTGGAATGGGAGGAGGTATGAACTCGATGGGAGGCGGTATGGGAGGGATGGGTCCTATGAACCCTATGTCTAGTATGACGACCTCTAATATGTCAGGTGCTGGAGGAATGAACAACTCTGGTGTCAACAGTGGTATGAGCTCGATGTCGCCTATGGCGAGCATGAACACTCAGATGAACAGTATGAATACTGGAATGAATACCATGAACACGAATTTGAGCGCTATGAACAGTAGTATGAACAGTGTCAATAGGTAATATTTATATATATATATATATATATATATATATATATATATATATATATATATATATATATATATATATATATATATATATATATATATATATATATATATATATATATATATATATATATATATATATATATATATATATATATATATATATATATATATATATATATATATATATATTATATTATTATTATTTAAAATTTCATTTATTATTATTATTATTATTATTATTTGTTTTTTCAGGAATATGAATACAGTTCCTGGTCCAGGTCCAGGCCCAGGTCCTGGCCCCGGTCCCGGTCCAAGCAACGTAGGAAGTTATCAACACAGCCCCATCCCCGGTAACCCAACACCTCCTTTAACCCCGTATATGAGTCCCCCTTATGGAAATAGTCAAGATGTAAAGCCAGAGTTTCCAGATGTAAAACCATCCATTCCCTCAAGTAAGAATAATCATTATTATATTATTATTTTATTATTATTATTATTATTGTTGTTGCTTTTGTATTGTTTTTGCTAAGTTTACTAGGTAACACTAATTGCTTCACATGCTTAGATATTTTTGAAAGTTAAAAAAAAATTCTTCTTAATTTGATGTTTGGTAGTTCATTATTAAGGTTTTAGTGAACAGTAACTTTTAAAGTAAAGATTTCGCATACAGGCACACATAAACATATATATTTAGTTTGTATTAATATCATTTATTTCATTTCTTTTACAGAAGACGATGAATTGAGGCTAACGTTTCCAGTTCGCGACGGTATTGTTCTCTCTCCCTTCAGACTGGAACATAATTTAGCTGTTTCCAATCACGTCTTCCATCTTAAACCGACTGTTCATCAGACTTTGATGATGAGGTCGGATTTGGAACTACAGTTGAAGTGTTTCCATCATGAAGATCGTCAGATGAATACGAATTGGCCTGCGAGTGTTCAAGCATCAGTCAATGTAACGCCTTTGACTATCGATAGAGGCGTCGAAAAGAACTCGCATAAACCGCTTTATATCAAAAATGTTTGTCAGCCTGGCAGAAACACGATTCAAATAACTGTCACTGCTTGCTGCTGCTCTCACCTCTTCGTTTTGCAATTGGTTCACAGGCCGAGCGTCCGTTCGGTCCTTCAGGGCTTATTGCGGAAGCGATTATTGCCCGCCGATAACTGTGTCATGAAAATTAAAAGAAACTTTAATTCTGTGGCTCAATCTAACGGGTCTATCAATGGCACCGAGGGTGATGGGGTCGAACAGACTGCTATTAAAATTTCCCTCAAGTGTCCAATCACATTTAAAAGAATAATTTTACCCGCCAGAGGGCATGACTGCAAACACATTCAATGTTTTGATTTGGAATCCTATTTACAAATGAACTGTGAAAGAGGTTCTTGGAGATGTCCAGTATGCAAGTAAGTTCACGAAGTTTGCAATTTTGATATATGAAACCTAATATCCCATAAAATAAAACAAAGGTATTTTTTTTTAAAAAATTAAACTTCATAGATAAGAACAGTCAACTCATAACAATATTTTTTGAACTTTGACTTCCAATAAATGTTATCACAAAGTTTTAGTTGTAATATGCAGAAGCAGTTGTAACGATATGTATATCTTCCTTTAGTTTTAACATCAAAGTTTCCAACATCTTGTATTTTAATATTAATTTAATTATTCTTCACAGCAAAACTGCGTATCTGGAAGGTTTAGAAGTCGATCAGTATATATGGGGCATTATTAACACTGTGGGAAACAATTCTGTAGACGAAGTCACAATGGATTCCTCAGCGTCTTGGAGAGTTCCTTCCTGCGTTTCAGGAGTAAAAGAAGAAGAGAGTGATGGTTGTATGAAGAGGTGGAATAAAGCAATGTCTCCTAGTAGTATGACGTTGCCCACCGTCAATAGCAGCTACGATCTCGGCCAGTCTATGAGTCCATATGTTCCTCCAGATATGAATAGTTAGTACAGGAGGAATTTTTATTAAATTGCTTTTAAGATTATGTTAAGGAATTTATGAAAAAAATTTTTTTTAATTTTTTTTTTCAGAATTAATTAATTTTTTATTAAATTTTATGACGCTTTATATTATTAAATTGCTTAAAGATTATGTTGAGGAATTTATGAAAAAAATTTTTATTTAAATTTTTTTTTCAGAATTAATTAATTGTTAGTTTAATTACATATTGAAATATAAGACATCATATTATGTGCTCATTTTATGTAGTAAAATAGTTTTATGTCAGTTTAATATGTTTAATTTTATAGTACAGCATCTTAATTTTTTAAAATTTATTTTTCATAATTTTTAAGAAGTCTAAAATATTTTATTTATTGTAGGTATCAATAATGGTTCTATGATGAATAACGTCATGGGCATGGGGGGAGGTGGTGGAAGTGGTAACGGTAATTCAGGGAATGGAATGACTCGTTCCGGATCTCAGTTTGACCTCAACTCTGACTTCAGTTCGGGTGGTGGTCCATTAAGCCAGTTGAGCGAATCAGTCAGTAAGATGGACCCCTTAGGTGCTATGGAGAAATCTCTTAAAGAACAAATGGGGGGATCAGGGCCAATTGGTGGTCCTCAAATGGGTCCACCACTACCATCTACATCAACTACACCTACCTCCTCATCTCCATCATCAGCTACATCATCAAACTCCCCCTCAATGATCACTGCTTCGTCAAATACGTCAGTGCCGTCTACAGGAGCCATCTCTTCATCAACTCCTCAAGTAAGTGTGCATAAAATATTATTATTATTATTATTATTTATGATTTGGGCTTTGTTGGTAAGACTGGAAACTGCAAAAATATATGATGGAAAACAAATTATTATTAATAATAGTGGTTGTAGTATTTTGTAAGGAGGGGAGGTAAACTTTTAATGAAAATTAGCTAACTTTATTTTGGCAATCACAAAGAATGTGAAGATGCATGGAGCCTTAATAGGAGTAAGAGAATAAATATGACGCTGGAAAGAAAGGTGTCTTGATTGAAGCACGATAAATACTTAAATTTAAAGTGTTCTTACCAATTAAGGGATAAATGAAGAAATAATCATCAAGGCTGAAAGAAATAAATTGTCAGAAAAGTAAATGACTTAAGAATTAAAAGACCATGAGTAAATATTAAGGCATCCCATGTGCAATCGATATCGATATTTCGTATTTGACTTTTGTTAATGTAAGAGAGCCGAAATGATGACAATGAATACATACTTATGTTAACATGATAGTTAACATCACAAAATGCTTTCCAGTCATTACCGTAATTGAGATGATCCAATAATGTGGTTTCGAATTTGTGTACTATGAATTCATTTTATGTTTGTAAGAATTGAGTTAATATATTTGACTAAAATCAGAGACAATAAGTATGTTGAGTGCCTTTGAGAGAGAGAAATTACGGAAGGGGCTTTTGAACTAGGTGTGTGCAACTTTAAACAGAGAAAGGAGAGAGAGAACATATTAAGAATATGGATAGAAGTAAACTTCATAGGAGGAGAAGCTGAAAAAGACTAAGGGGAATTTGGAACGTAAATTTGAAAGGAACAGGAGATTTCGAAGGAAAGTTGTGAGTAGTGATGTTGGTTTGAGAAAACCCAGGAAAAGAAGGGGAAGTCGAAATGAAAAGCAGAAGAAAATGAAAACGTCCTGTAAAAATTAATGCCAGAGTTTGGGAAAATTGGA
>SEYY01000426.1:63766-77447 GCA_009176605.1 Armadillidium nasatum
ATTTACTTAGAAACTCACTCTCCATCTTCTTCTTTTGGTAATGTAATGTCTTAAATAGGCTTCGTACTCGTAGGCATCTTTCTCAGCCACCATTATCCGTTTCAAAGCTATATAACCTACTTGATATCGTTTGATACATCCAGCATTATGTAGGCTTTGTACTTACAAACGGTAAATTTTTAAAATTTAATATCAAATACTAATTTCCTTTTGATATCCATTGGATTCTCTTGTCTCTATATTCGATTTTTAATTATATATATATAATATATATATATATATATATATATAATATATATATATATATATATATATATATATATATATATATATATATATATATATATATATATATATATATATATATATATATATATATATATATATATATATATATATATATATATATATATATATATATATATAATATATATAATAAAATAAAAAAAAAAAAAAAAAAAAAAAAAAAAAAAAAAAAAAATGAAATAATTTTTTTTTTTTTATAAGGAATCAAGTTTCATCTTATTTTAAAGATCTAAAAAATAAGTACTTCAAAATATTTAAAAAGCTACCATTACTATAAAATGTTTAAAATTTTGCTGCCACCAAACGCAAACAATAAAATTAGATATTTACTTTCCTTAATCCTCTTGAATAAATTTGATCTTTGGAGGAGAGATTTTCCAGTGGAGTCACAAATATGATTCTGGCATCGTTTGTCTCCCTGAAGGACTGAATTTAAGTGAGAAAGAGAGTCTCCTTTTGCAGGGAGCAAAAATACGAGTGAATGATTTGAAAACTGTCTGAAGTCTAAAACACTTTGATAAAAATTATTTGAGAAATTTGTTCATTGCAAAACTTCAAGGGTCAGATATTTGGAATTTTATAGAATAAAGTCACTGACTTGAATCGTTTCTACAATAAATCAGGAAGATAACAGTCCGATATGATTGCCAGGCACGATGTAACTGTCATAGTTTTTGGTGGACAGAATACCTTAAGAACGTAAAATCTAACACAATACAATACTTTGGAGAAAATAAAAAACCTTTGGTAGTGATTTCAAAAACTACAAAAATTTAAAAATATACAGAGTAATGAAATGCAATGTTATAAGTCTTGATAACGGTATTTGAAAGATTCGTGACGTAGACGAGACTTCTGTCTGATTTGTCAACTATTTTAAATCTAGCAAACTTTGCAACTTCTTTTTTGGACAATGATTTGAATGACGTCACTACCATTATCAAAGCGTTTATATTTGAATTAAAGAACATGTATTTACGTCATAATTTATTGTAAACAATTCTGCTATTCGATTCTATTACTTTGTATATCTATATTTTGCAACTGCTTTAACTGTGGTCACTGTAAACGTAACAAAAACAACTTAAATTAAAACTAAATTTAAACGAGAACAAGCTGACATTTCTATTGTTCCAATTCATTTTTTCATATTTTGATGTAGTTTTCAATAATTAATTTTGTATTATAGTTTTTAATGAAATTTACAAATAAACCATTTCTTGATCTCCACAAAAGCCAAGATCTTGAGAAATGATTTATTTCCTTTCTTCGAACGTTGAAGGGGTGAGGAGGGATATAAACAGGTTGTAATTTAAGTATTAGCAAGTATCATACTCAGAAAAATAAATGAAAATCGTTATAAATATAAATTTATATGTATTAAAATAGAAATATTCAAAACTGATTAAATTTTACTTTTATCATAATCGTTGCTCATGAAGAATAAGACTGATGATGCCAGGGAATTTCACAGAACTTAAGAACATAGAGAAATTAAAGGCAGTAAGAAGCACGAGGGTCTATCAAGATTGTCCCAGCCTCAGGGACATTCAATATATATATATATTACACAAATTATACTATTTACGAACTATATATGCAATGACAAAATCACAGACAATGGTTTGTCAGTACTATCATATTTATCACATGAAGGTTAACTTTAATATCTAACTACCACCGCACCTATTAGGATGTCATGATATATGGTGTCCAGACCAGTCCTTTCGTAAAAGTTGCTGGTGAATCGCTCTCAATTACTTTGTGGCAGACCATTAAAAAAAATTAACAACTCTAATGCTGAATGAGTATTTTCTTAATCAAGTTAGAACGACTTTTTAACTTTTTTCTGGCTTAAGGTATCAAGATTCGCCCTTCGCTCTCGCGTGTGTACTGTATACAAATAGAGGTTCGAACTTCCGATCCAGTTACCTGAACGAACATAAAAAAATTGTCATTTGTAGGAGATTTTTTGTAGTTAAATTAATTATAGTTTACGGCAAGGTGTATTATTCCGCTAATCTCAATACTCATATATCGCTTAAAAAAATATAGCCAACACTTACAATTTTCCACGCTATTCCAACACATACAATATCACATTCTCTCTAAATTATTCCTACAGAGAAGGTCCGCCTATCATGGATTAGAGACCACTTCCACCGGTGCCAAAAATATACTGTATTGGGCTGTACCGAAGAAGGGTTCCCTATCCAATTAATCTGTGTAACTTATCAACTTGGTCAGAAACATATAACCCAATTTCCCCTGGCTGAAAACCACATTCCTCGAATAGGGCTCTGCCCGTGAATGACGGTGACAACTTAAAAAAAATAAAAATTTACTGTCATACTCCAATAATGGCCTTACATAGCAAATATAGTTTACTTATAATCTCTATTACTTATAAACAATGATTACTTGATAACGCTGATTTTATTACTTACTGCTGTTGATTATAACACCCAAGTATTTTCTTGGTCCACAGACTAGAGTTAATAGCCATCGAATCATATTTCAATCCTTCATTTAAGTAACCTACATGAAGAATTTTACATTTTTTTTACAATTAAAATTTATTTGAAACTCATCAGCCCGTCCCGTTTATCTAGATCACATTAATCATTATATCTGTTGGAGGCAACCACTTTGGTATCATCAACGAACTTAAAAATCTTGCATTTAAGTTTATGGTTCAAATATGAGGTAAAGTCGTAATACCGAAACTGAACCCTGTGAGAAACCAATATTTACCACTTTCCATGATTTATTGCCATTCAATAGTACACACTGCTTTTTACTCTTCATTCACACTAAACCGATCATGCACCACACCTCCTATACCATATTGTAGTAACTTTTGCATCACTTACATGGGGTACCTTATCAAAGGCTTTTTTGAAGTTAAAATATGAAACAAACTGGTTCTCCCTGATCAGGGAAGTCAGAAATATACCTCATAAATTCTAAAAGGTTTGTCTGACACCTTCCTTTCTAAAACTATGCTGGGGGTTATACAATATATCATCCAAAGGTTTCTCAATACTACTTTCCAAAAATTTTCCAAAAGCTTAAAAACTAGAGATATAAAGCTAATGGCCTATAATTCCCAAACCAAGAAACATGAGAACACCAACAACTATAAGATCTTCAACTTCAAGAAAATATTGTGAGATAAATTAGTCAGGCGAGATTTAGAAATTTAAAGGAGCCTCTAGAGAAATTAACCAATTGAGGAAATTATAAGTAGAAAATTTTTATAAAATTAAATCAAAAATAAAAATCTTTATTAACCAAAAGGAAAAGCAACAAAATTTTAGATTTGGTTCTTTAAGACAAAATGAAAAAACAAACAAAAAAATAAAAAAATAATATAAAGTAACAACCACCTTTTCGATTTAGTTATTGTTGAATATCTTAAATCAACAAAACCTGTCTAGGAAATAAATTTAAAAAGAAAATAAAAACTAAATAATAATTCTGGCCTTTTGGAGCTTAATTAAAGCTATAATGATAAATCGAGATCTTTCACAAACTTGTTTTCCAAGTGTGTTCTTGAATCAAAATTTTGTTTCCCAAGCGTGTTCTTGAATCCAAGACTAAATTTCGTCATCAGAAGGTGGATTATATTTCTAGAAAGTAAAAAAAATAGTTTTAATAAAAATATCTCTACAACGGAAATTAAAAATAGTAACAAAAAATATAATTTTAAAACTCAGAAAACATATTTAGCTAAAAAGTTCACAATAATCAGAAATCGTTTTACCTTTAAGACATTCATAAGATTCTGGTAGGTTTCTGGATGGCCTGGGTACAACGACATTTGGGCATGGCATACTTTAACTAATCCTTGAATTGTTTCATTTGCTGACTGGGAGTATTCATTTTCAAGACATTTGATCAAGGTAATTATATTACCAATTACCTTTATATATATATATATATATATATATATATATATATATATATATATATATATATATATATATATATATATATATATATATATATATATATATATATATATATATATATATATATTATTATATAAATAATATATAATGAAGTGAAAATAGAACATTATGGGAATCCTCATCTGGGGTCGAACCACCGCCTGTTGCGACTGAGAACGACAAAGACTCGATACTCTACCGCTGAGCTATCCCCGGTAGAGTATCGAGTCTTTGTCGTTCTCAGTCGCAACAGGCGGTGGTTCGACCCCAGATGAGGATTCCCATAATGTTCTATTTTCACTTCATACATATTTACTGATGCGTTTATAGCATTGTAATTAAATAATATATATATATATATATATTATATATATATATATATATATATATATATATATATATATATATATATATATATATATATATATATATATATATATATATATATATATATATATATATATATATATATATATATATATATATATATATATATATATATATATATATATATATATATATATATATATATATATATATATATATATATATATATATATATATATATATATATATATATATATATATATATATATATATAGGGAGGGAATGGAAAAGGTCAGGAAGCAGTTTCTGTTGGTCATACAAAGTCATTAGTAAAATAAAACTGTCTCTAGAATGTTACAGAAGAAAAATAATACATCAATTTATATAGAGATTTTAAGAGAAAGAATCATAAACTAATTACAGAATTAAGTAAAAATTTAGAAGTCTTTCATAAAATTCTAAATGATCAGCAAAAATGTTTCAGTAATTTAAAAACTCTTAAATGACTAAAAAAAAATTTTTAAATGATGTTATTCTCTCTGAGAACTAAGAAGAAATTCAGTGGTGCATCATTTCAGATAAACAAAGAAACTGTGAGAAGTATTCACACTTCTCACTCTCTATAAATACACGAAAGCAGTCGAAAACTCTTAAGCGCACAATTTCCAGAAGACTTGCCTCGTGCAATATATTTATAACCTAGTAACTAATGGGTATCACGGAGGTGGTTTAACTTTAAAACGATAATAAAACTGAGTCTAAGACTACCTTTGAAATCTGATCCCAAGTTATATTTACAGGTACAATATTTTTTCCACTTTGGTAAAGTAGGCGAACAAAGGTCTTGATCCAGTGAACGAGGGTGATGTGAGCTGTTGGCCACGTAATAAGCCAACTACAAAGTCTAATAAGCATTACTTCAAAAGATTCATTACTATGGTGATGTTCAACAATTTTGGGAACCAACCTTTCCACCACTTCGGGGAAAACTAGAGAGAGAATATGGGCCATGGCTGGACAAACTTCAACAGATGTACCTTTAAAAATTAAATAATATATATATATATATATAATTTATTACCCTTCAAGCATCTAAAAGTTAGATTAAGGAATTTAAAACATGAAAACCAAGATAAAACACCTATTAATGTAAGGAACATAAAAAGATATCACAATACAAAATTTCCTAAAATATCTGATACTCAAAAACTTTTAAACAAATTTCTCTTCAAAAAAGGAAGGACTCGTGATAAAGTGTGAGTAAATTATATATAATCTAATGAATAATTGCAATTTCTTTTGCAGTTCTGGTAAAATGATTGGAAAACATGAGGTTCAACTGGTTTCCTAAAAACATAATGGATAAAAAATAATAATTCAACAAGAGATAGTGAAAAAAGAAACACTGTCATAGAGAAAATTTATAGAATAAAGAAGAGAGAGAGAGAGAGAGAGAGAGAGAGAGAGAGAGAGAGAGAGAGAGAGAGAGAGAGAGAGAGAGAGAGAGAGAGAGAGAGAGAGAGAGAGAGAGAGAGAGAGAGAGAGAGAGAGAGAGAGAGAGAGAGAGAGAGAGAGAGAGAGAGAGAGAGAGAGAGAGAGAGAGAGAGAGAGAGAGAGAAGAGAGAGAGAGAGAGAGAGAGAGAGAGAGAGAGAGAGAGAGAGAGAGAGAGAGAGAGAGAGAGAGAGAGAGAGAGAGAGAGAGAGAGAGAGAGAGAGAGAGAGAGAGAGAGAGAGAGAGAGAGAGAGAGAGAGAGAGAGAGAGAGAGAGAGAGAGAGAGAGAGAGAGAGAGAGAGAGAGAGAGAGAGAGAGAGAGAGAGAGAGAGAGAGGAGAGAGAGAGAGAGAGAGAGAGAGAGAGAGAGAGAGAGAGAGAGAGAGAGAGAGAGAGAGAGAGAGAGAGAGAGAGAGAGAGAGAGAGAGAGAGAGAGAGAGAGAGAGAGAGAGAGAGAGAGAGAGAGAGAGAGGAAAGATTCTGAAGCAAATTAAGATGAGGGAAATTAAGATGAGGGAAATTATATCCTTCAAATGATGTGAGACGAGTCATAGATTACAATAACCTAGATAAATTTTTTCACTATTTACTGTGATGTAAATACAAGAAATTGGAAAACAAACTTGATATACCATATATGTAAATAAATATTAATAAAAAAAAAAAAATAATAAAATTTACCATACCTCAGGTTTAGTAGGAGTTGGAAAAGAGGCGACGCAATGCATTATTTCTAGAGTAAATTTAAGTCTCATACTTTGGACTGGTAGAAGAGAAGGACAAAGAAGATATAATTCTGAAATTTGTGACAAAACAGACGAATTTTTACCATTATCCAAAAATTTTCTTTCCAGGATGTTGGATAACATCTGAAATATAGAAATTTTTTTTTTTTATTAAATATCAATATCATGTTAAGAAATAAAATTCAATAAAAAAAATAATAAAACAAAATAAATACTTACTAGACAATTCAATACATAATCTGGATCTCTGTAACACAAAACTTGTAAACCTTCTTTTAACCACATTAAAACTATTTTTAATTTTGAGACATCATCTTCTTCCAATGCTTCTGTGATAGTTCCAATAGTTAAATATCGTTTCAAATAATCTGGATATTTGTTTGCCAAAGCTGTGTACATATAAAGAGATGGCAAAACCAATTTATTTGAATAATTGTCAAGGGCTGTGTGCAAGCAGAAGTCAAAACCTGGTGAAACTTCTTCAAAGCTTAGGTTTTGCGATCCAATAATTGCAAACGTTTTTTCAATAAATTCTTTCTTTTGCTCTTTGGATAAACCATCATGCCTAATTACTGTTTGTAATGCTTCATAAAGCAACATTGCTATGAGACAGTAATGTTTAGGGTGACAATTCAATATTTGCTAAGTTTGAACATGTGAAATTAAATAGATTGTAAATCTAATACCAAATACTTTTCACCTGAAAAAAAAAAAAAAAATTTATAATTAAACAGGTCCTTATACTACTTTTATTAATGTTTCAAAACCTTGTGCATATAATAAAACCACAAAATAGCAGACCATATTTATATACTTTGGTATTTCTTGCACATAACCTATTATTGAGGCAATTATTCCTAAGAAAACAGTGTAATATAAATAGAAAGAAACTACTACTTACTAATGATACAAATAAGCTAGAGTACGTAACTACACAAAGATATGACTAACAGTAGTGATGTGCCAAGTCTAAGAACTCATTGATTCATCTATAGGCACTACAATGGGTATTCTTAATTATTTATGGACTCCTAAAAAAAAAATTTAAATTTGTAAATAATTTTCTTATTTAACTGCTCCATCTGTGAATCAACAATCCATAACACAAGAAATACAGTTTAGTTTGAAAGAGAGGAATTTTTTTTTCAAAATTTCTATTAGAGTATTATGAGTCATAATGCTTTTTTAAATAAGAAAATGGGTTAATCTTGCTTGTGCAGATTGTGGCAGACTTCTCAAAATATTCTTAATTTTCATTAAATCTGCATAAAACAAAATGCAAAATGCAGCTTTGAGTAAGTTCTAAATCATCAATTTTGAGTGTTTTTTGTGTTTTTTTTTTTTTTTTTTTTTTTGGGGGGGGGGGGGGGGGGGGGGCAGCAGCTGAAAAATGATCTCAACATTTCTGAAAAAAGATCATATAACCTTTGTTACAATGATTTATAAATTGAACTATACAGTGATAATTTATTATCCAAAATTCTGTATAATTTACTTTACTTCTGATATATTCTTCAGAAAAAAAAAAAAAAAAGTTATATATTTT
This sequence comes from Armadillidium nasatum, assembly GCA_009176605.1. Lineage (NCBI taxonomy): Eukaryota > Metazoa > Arthropoda > Malacostraca > Isopoda > Armadillidiidae > Armadillidium > Armadillidium nasatum. The sequence continues at coordinate 72,136 of SEYY01000426.1, forward strand.
TTTTGAAAAATAATTCAGTTCCTTTTGAATCATTCATTTTAAATTTTTTTAAAATACTCTCTTAAATATTATATATATATATATATATATATATATATATATATATATATATATATATATATATATATATATATATATATATATATATATATATATATATATATATATAATATATATATATATATATATATATATATATATATATATATATATATAATATATATATATATATATATATATATATATATATATATATATATATATATATATATATATATATATATATATATATATATATATATATATATATATATATATATATATATATATATATATATATATGGGAAAAATAGCCAACCTTTCAAAAATTTCAACTTTGAGAAGGTGCCAAAAAAAAATCTGCATTACCTGATATAACTATATTTATAATTTTTTTTGAGAAATATGGAAATTAATATTTTAAAATTGAAGTTGTTAAAAAAAATGAAATAGAGGGAAAACTAACCACTGTGTAATATTTAAAAAATGGCTATTCAGCAGTATTTTTTAATATAAATGGGTAAGAATAGTATCACAGATTATCAAAAACAAAATTAAAAAAAAAAATAAAAATAAAATTATATATATATATATATATATATATATATATATATATAATATATATATATATATATATATATATATATATATATATATATTATATATAATATATATATATATATATATATATATATATTATATATTTTTTTTTTTTTTTTTTTTTTTTTTTTTTTTTACTTAAATATTGGACAAATATCAAAACATGTTTGGAAAAAAAAACCCTGCACCAAACTAGTGGTCTAGGGTTATAAGTTATTCCATAAATAAATACAGTAACAAATACTACTACTTATAATACAAAAGAAAACCTAATAATACGAAATAATCATAATATAATACTTCAGCTATGAAATAACTTCAAGTAAACAAATTCTGCAAGTAACCCGAATTGCTCAACTTTTAACGAAACCATAGTATGACGAAACCTTCTCTCGCCTAGTCACTGTGGGTGTGTTCCACGAAAATCTGCATTTACTTCCTGCTTTAAGCGAGATTTTTCTGAAAATGCAGCGAAAATCTTTAATAAATTTACGAGAAGGCGATAATTTTAGGTAAATTTGTACTATAAACATGTTTTGTAAAGGCAAAATTTTTTAATTTGAAGGTACCAGTTTGAATTTGGTACATGAACATAACTGGACGGAATATGCATTTTAGTAAAATTCCGAAGTTTCAGTAGTTTCAGAGATGTTTTATTTTCTTTTTGAGAATTGCCCTTTCCAACTATGGGCACATGCTCTCCTTCCTGGCAGACAAATATTGTCCTCAGGCCATCATAAGTTTAAAACAAATTAACTACTTTCAATGAGAGCTTGTGATTAGTTTCAGAAATATACAGCAATTCCCCTTTTTTTCGTCCCTTGACCAATCAATCCCAAAGCTTCTGCTGCAGATCATTGTCTAGATAGTTAAAGTCTATGAGATATATACACTTAGCCTGTATAATTAGCATAATTAGCCTGTGTTTACTTCACATTTTTTTTTTTTTTTAAACTTAGCCTGTGGTGTGGTTATATCATATCTATCCAAAGTTTACCTTCTCCTAAATTAACATATAGATTTTTGTTACATATAATCGTAGGAAAAAGTGAAGTCAAAATATTCGAAAAAATATTGTTTTAAAATGTTTTTCCGAATATTTTCTAGATTCATAACTTTTTCTATGTTGATTTTTTAAGATAAAGTAAATCTGCAGTACTCCACTATGAAAACTATATGTACTTTAACTATTTCATATATATTATATCAATCATGAATAATTTCGTCTCTTTTATTTTTTATTCTATTTGATCAATTTTCCTTTGGATCTTCAAATTTATTTTTCTTCATTATATTTTACACTATTTAATTTTGTATATGTTTTAGGTAAGTTGACAACATTTTTTTTTAAAGCATAGTTCTCGACTTATAACTCTGTTTTTACCCAATACAACTTCTAAAAAATTACCACATGGTAAAAGCTTTTGTAAAAATGTGATATAATGTTCAAAGTTCAAATTTTTAAGGTTGTGAGGTAATACTAATAATAACATTCCAATCAATACTTATACTCAATTACATCTAGCCTTTATATATTATACAAACACATAATTAGTGAAACCTCAACGATGGTTAAGTCCAGCTCATTCATTTATCTACATAAATCGAATTTCACTTTCAGATTAACTATATTCTACACCTTCTCCTTCGGCAGTATTTTACACCTACTCCTTCGGCAGTAATAGGCTTTTCTACCAGAAACTTTGGGATGGATTACTCTTTACGAAGGAGAGCATCACCAGCTCTCGGAGCGTGTGGTTCACTCGCTCTGAACTGGTGGTGGCCTGAAGGGCAGTATTTTGTCTGCCTGGAGGGACGGCATATGCCCTCGTAGGAGAAATCCGCTCTCAGAAACAAAAAAAAAAAAAACAACTCTTTACGATAATCATACTGACGATCAGAGGTAAAATAGAAGAATTGGGATGTTTCCAAATTATGTTAAGGAAAGATTCGAAAACTTTAGAACACTTTAAAAATTGTCCTAACGAATCGTTGTGACAAGTGGCAAAAATATCACAGCAAAATTTTCAGTAAAGAAAAAGACATGATAAGCATAAGAAAGTCGCTTCTCCGATTTATTTTCTAATAAGAAAACTGAAAAAAAATTGTTGCGAAATTTTTGCCACTTGTCCCAACGATTCGTTAGGACAATTTTTACCATAAATGAAAGCAAGTTCTTATCATTTTATATTTAATATTTATGTAATTAACTAATAATTAATTGGGTTTAAAGACCACAATTATTTTTCGAAATGTTATATTAAATGTTTCATTACTACAGGAAGTGAATATATATATATATATATATATATATATAATATATATATATATATATATATATATATATATATATATATATATATATATATATATATATATATATATATAATATATATATATATATATATATATATATAATATATATATATATATATATATATATATAATATATATAATATATACCCTCTCTTGGAAAAAATGTCCAGAGGCCTACAAAGAATTAACCAGAGTTTTTGAAAACCTACTCAACATTTACATTAAAGGCCGACATGACCAGTACACTTTATTCGATAGTATGCAAGTCAAAAGGGTTGGAGAAATAGGAAAAGAATCACAATTATTTCAAACTGAGAGAGAGAGAGAGAGAGAGAGAGAGAGAGAGAGAGAGAGAGAGAGAGAGAGAGAGAGAGAGAGAGAGAGAGAGAGAGAGAGAGAGAGAGAAAGAAAGAAAGAAAGAAAGAAAGAAAGAAAGAGAGAGAGAGAGAGAGAGAGAGAGAGAGAGAGAGAGAGAGAGAGAGAGTGAGAGAGAGAGAGAGAGAGAGAGAGAGAGAGAGAGAGAGAGAGAGAGAGAGAGAGAGAGAGATTAACAAAAAGGGGTATATGGTTGAGAAGGATGATAACAGATAAGTTTGGTGGGTCAATGAGTTGGACAAACAAGAAGAAATTGTATAGAAGACAAGTCACACAAGTCCTTGTCAGTGGAGTAAAAATGCGACAAAGGGTTCATAAAAAAACAGTGCCAGTTGTTCAGTTGCACCCTACAAAAATTGTTCTAACGAATCGTTGGGACAAGTGGCAATAATGTCGCAACAAAAATTTTTTTCAGTTATTTTCTTATTAGGAAATAAATTGGTGAAGCACTTTCTTATGCTTAACAAGGTCTTTTCTATATATTTAAAATTTTATTGTGACATTTTGCCAATTGTCCCAACGATTCGTTGCGAGAATTTTCGCAGTGTTGTAATAACGATTTTATTATGCAGTCACACAATAGTTCGATGGCTAGATAGGATGTGAAAAGAGTTAGTGAAAGCAAAAAAGTATATAGGTCGAAAGCCCTAGACTCCACCTTTTCATAAAGATCTGCATGTGTGCAAATACCTAATATATGATATGTGAGACATATTCTGCACAAGAAGGAGCTCTCTCTCTCTCTCTCTCTCTCTCTCTCTCTCTCTCTCTCTCTCTTCAGATTAAGAAACTGATGCAATATTAGTTCTGAAGAGACCTTAGAACACCTAACAACCTAGGAATATGTTTGATAAGTAAAACGTGAAACTTCCAAGATGGTTCATGAGAAAATAAAAAAAATTAAAAAAATCATGAATATGAATCATGTCAAGTGTTTGGGTTGTGGTTCAAAGACTTACTTACTTACTTTGCTTTATCTCCTGTGAAGTTTACATTGGGTAGCAAATAATGGCGCTTTCTGTAACCAATTTTCTTATGTGAGTGGATGGTAAGCCCATTGCGCAGCCCTTCCCATTTATCCGGGCTTGGGACCGGTATGCATCTTTTCTAACTCAGTATGCATGACTGGGTTGTGGTTCAAAGAATGTATTGTAACTGCGTGTGGCTTGATATCAGGTAAAAGGATGAGTAACTACATTTATAACTCCGACTATCTGTAGTTTCGTATCAGTATCTCGAATTTCATAGACAAAACCAAAACTGAAGATAACGAGACAATTTTTATAGTTAAAACCAATATATTAAATGAAAAAATTCTCTCAACTACCTCTGAAAATACCACTCCTGTTCCAAACTAATCTCTCCATCAGTAGTTCAAACTCTTCTATAGTTTCCTCACTTTATCTAATCTTTTATTGAAAAAAAGGTTCGTGAAATATTTCCTTTAACTAATACAGTAATATAACATAAAAATATAATAATATAACAATATAACATAATAATATAATAATATAACAATATAACATAAAAATATAATAATATAACAATATAACATAATGATATAATAATATAACAATATAACATAATAATATAATAATATAACAATATAACATAATAATATAATAATATAATAATATAATAATATAACATAATAATATAATAATATAACAATATAACATAATAATAAAGCATTAAATTTTTTGTCGTTTTTCCTTATGTTAACCTTTCCCCAACTTTTCTCCTCTTATCATCAAGTGCTTCTCATTATATTTTTTTATAACTGTTAAATTAATACGGCACTTTATTGTATCTATTTTCCTGTAGGTTATTATCACTCTCAAATTTGCTTTCACTGCTTTCAATCGCTTCCTTCCTTCTCATAACAGTTCTTTGTCTAATATACTCAAATTTTTATAAAAAAGCATCTTTTAATGTCCACTTAATTATATAATAATATTAATAATAATAATAATAATAATAAT
>SEYY01000426.1:85047-87547 GCA_009176605.1 Armadillidium nasatum
TATATAATATTATATTATATATATATATATATATATATATATATATATATATATATATATATATATATATATATATATATATATATATATATATATATATATATATATATATATATAATGAAATATGTCTTAATTTATTACACTTCATTATAAATACTGGAAGTAATGGACGCCATTTTGTATGTCCCGATTTTTCAACAAAAAAGAAATAATAAAACAAGAAAAATGTTTTAGAGTCATGGATATTATTATTAAGTGAGACAAACTTCTAAACGAGAAACGTTTTTCATTTCGGTATTACGAAACCGAAACGGGTGATACAAAAGAAGAGACAGGCAAGAAGAGAGGCGAGACGAGAGAGAGAGACAGGAGAGACGAGAGAGACAGAAGAGACGTGTGAGACAGGCGATACGAGAGAGAGACAGAAGAGACGTGTAGAGACAGGCGAGACGAGAGAGAACAGAAGAGACGTGTTGAGACAGGCGAGACGAGAGAGACAGAACAGAATCGTGAGACAGGCAAGAAGAGAGGAGAGACGAGAGAGACTGAAGAATCGGATAAATGAGAGGAAGAAACAGGCAAGAATGGAGGAGAAGGAAAAGGAGAAGGAAAAAGGAGAAGCTTAAGTCGTACGTCTATGACAAATCTGTAGTAATCTAGCACTATAAATGGCTTTTTGTCCTACGAGATTGTTCTGAATTTACCTGAACAAACGAACACACACACACACACACACACACATATATATATATATATATATATATATATATATATATATATATATATATATATATATATATATATATATATATATATATATATATATATATATATATATATATATATATATATATATATATATATATATTCTAGTGATAAAGTCCAAATGTTCAGAAAGAATCCAACAAAGTTAGGGACCTCCAATCAAACTCTGATAAATCAGGAGCCGACATGATTCAATGTACGGCGTTTGAAAGTGTTTGGGCAATAAAAGTCATATGAAGTAGAAAAATGGGGAAGGGAAAGTATTTGACTTTTACCACTAATGTAGCTGAAAGAATGTGCAAATGAGCTGTTTGGGGAAAGAGAATTGGACAATGAGAGAATAAAACTGTGGCTTCATGAATCGCAAGATTCATCCTCAATGTAGGAGGTATGGGATTAGAGATTTCAGAAGAACCGTGCCTATTGTGATGGCATAATGATAGTGTTGAACAGTTGGACTAAATGAAAGATGTTGGAGAGAGTTATTGAGAGTAGAGAGTTAAAAGAATGAAAACTCCTTCTGTTCCACCCTTTCAAGAAGGGTTAGGTCCATGTGGAAATTCGGAAGCACAAGTTTCCAAAAATCAAAGAAGGGAAATCATCAGAACCAAAAACACGCATATATATATATATATATATATATATATATATATATATATATATATATATATATATATATATATATATATATATATATATATATAATATATATATATATATATATATATATATATATATATATATATATATATATATATATATATATATATATATATATATATATATATATATATATATTATATATATATATTATATATATATATTATATATTATATATTATTATATATTATATATATTTATTTATTTATTTATTTATTTATTTATTTATTTATTTATTTCCTGACAGAAACTGTATCTGGAAATATATGACGTAAATTTATTAACCCTTTTTATTGTTTTCGAGCAACTTCAGTAGAGATTGGGGGGAGGGGGGTATGATTTAGGGGAGGGGTTCCTCGGGAGAAGAGGATGAAAGAAGATGAACCTCATAAGATTTCCTCTTTGAAGAGGGGAATTTGAACTCGGATGAATTAGAATAAAAATAGAGAAAGATTTTTTTTAAATTTTATTTTAAATTTAATTTTTCTCTCTAATGGGAGGCAAAATGTTTCTCTCTGGTGGTGACGTCTTCATTAAAAAACGTTTCTCCCTGGTGGTGACGTTTTCATTATAAAAAAAGAAACACTTCCTGCTGAATGCCTTTTGATGTTTCTTTTCCTCGTGATCTTTCTTGAAAGGATCACATTACTTCTTTTTCGAAACAAGTTTAGGAAAAGTTGGGTGTACTGAGGGGGTCTTCAGAATTTCTTCTCGCAACTCCTGTAGCTTCCTCTTTATAGGTTCTTTTTTCACCCCTTTAAGGAAAGTGCCCTACACAGTTAGCTTTCAAAAAGTGGAGTCTATTGCTTTTCGTCTTTTCAACCGTTTAGCTTTCACTAACCTCACCAGTCTCTTTCTGCTCGTCAAATTGTTACGTTATCCTCTCTAAACCATCCCCTTGACAAGGTTCATTACTCTTTAAAACTCTCCGTTTACATTATTTCCAGTCTCCATCTGCTCGTCAAATTGCTACGTTATCCTCTCTAAACCATCCCCTTGACAAGGTTCATTACTCTTTAAAACTCTCCGTTTACATTATTTCCAGTCTCTTTCTGCTCGTCAAATTGCTACGTTA
>SEYY01000426.1:107547-112547 GCA_009176605.1 Armadillidium nasatum
TGGAAAAAGATACACCGAGAATATTAGAACAGATGAAGGTTTGAGTTGTGTGTTTTCGAAGAAGATATCATAGTTGTGTGGAAGATTGTGTCGAGTAGAGAGATGGAGGAATTGAGTTTTGGTGGCATTGAAAACAACCATGTTCTCTCTGCCCCAATTTGAAATACGAGAAAGATCAGAGGTAAGTTGCTCCAAGGCAACCCTCCTCGAGTCTATTAACTTCTGTTGGGATTGACGTCTTTCAAAGTGAAAGGTGGAGTCATCAGCATTGGAGTGGAAAGGAGATAAAGTAACTGAAGATCATTAATGAACAGTAGAAAAAGTGTTGGGAATAGGACAGAGCCCTAAAGAACACCCACTATTAATAGACTTAAAAGAAGAACGGTGGCCGTCTACAACAGCTGCTATAGATCAACCGGAAAGGAAATTAGAGATAAGGATAGATACCGAACATATATATATATATATATATATATATATATATATATATATATATATATATATATATATATATATATATATATATATATATATATATATATATATATATATATATATATATATATATATATATATATATATATATATATATATATATATAATATATATATATATATATATATATATATATATATATATATATATATATATATATATAATAATATATATAATATAGCAACTACACACCCAACAACAGTAGCAACAGCAATGAACCATAAAATAATGGCAATAAAAAGAACACTAAAATCACCCCCAAAAATAATGAAACATAAAATAAAATGGCTTCGCAAAATGTCACAACAAAACTGTCAATTTCTCTTGACATTTATTAGTGTTGACAGTTTGCAGCATCTCTTAATACTCACAAAATACTCTCTCACCCTTCACTTTTATCATATCTCATCCATTCACACACATGCAACACATATACACACACACAGCACAAAACAACACATTCACACACACACACATACATATATATATATATATATATATATATATATATATATATATATATATATATATATATATATATATATATATATATATATATATATATATATATATATATGCATATATATATATATATATATATATATATATATATATATATATATATATATATATATATATATATATATATATATATATATATATATATATATATATATATATATATATATATATATATATATATATATATATATATATATATATATATATATATATATATATATATATATATATATATATATATATATATGTTGTGTTGTGTGTGTGTGTGTGTGTGTGTGTGTGTGTGTGTGCGCGTATGTTATATATATATATATATAATATATATATATATATAATATATATATATATATATATATATATATATATATATATATATATATATATATATATATATATATATTTTAGAATTCAGAGTTAAAGTGAACCAAGTCCATGAGACTCATTTCCAAGAAAGCAGATCTCAAAGTTGATTGATTGCTATTAATTAACATTGAATTCTTTAATTTACTTTGAATTTAATTAACATTAAAACTTATCTATGGACTTGATTCACTATTACACAGAAAATATAAAATTTTTATTCTACCATGACAGTGTTAGTGTAAATGGGCAAAATATGGACTTGATTCACTTTAACTCTGAACCCTCAATATATATATATATATATATATATATATATATATATATATATATATATATATATATATATATATATATATATATATATATATATATATATATATATATATATATATATATATATATATATATATATATATATATATATTATAATACTATATATATATATATATATATATATATATATATATATATATATATATATATATATATATATATATATATATATATATATATATATATATATATATATATATATATATATATATATATATATATATATATATATATATATATATATATATATATATATATATATATATATATATATATATATAATATATATATATATATATATATATATATATATATATATATATATATATATATATATATATATATATATATATATATATATATATATATATATATATATATATATATATATATATATATATATATATATATATATATATATATATATATATATGTTGCTTCATCAAGTCCTTCCATGAAAAGTATTAATTGAGTAAGTGAGACAAGCATCTTTCCTCATCTACTTTCTAAAATAATTCTCTAAGAGTTTTGTATAAGTTTGTATTTGTTTATTTCTTTTTTGCCTGCTTTACAAAGCTTTCCCTTTACTTTTAAACTCCCAATGAGCACCTTTCGCCCTGTCAGTGAGGCTAACATCTTAACTCTAATCTAAACAACTTTTTATTACAATTTTCCTGTAGAAAAAGCTTCCGTTTCCAATCCTTATCCTGGAAATGTTGTACGTAATCAAATGAGAAGAACAATTGCTAATCATGTCCCAATAACTCTTCTCTCTCTTTTTTTCTCTCTCTATCTCTCTCTCTATCTCTCTATCTATTTATCTATCTATCTATCTGTATCTATCTATCTATCTATCTATCTATCTATCTATATATCTATCTATCTATGTATCTATGTATCTATGTATCTATGCATCTATTTATCTTATCTATATACTGTATATAATATATATATATATATATATATATATATATATATATATATATATATATATATATATATATATATATATATATATATATATATATATATATATATATATATATATATATATATATATATATATATATATTTTCAAAGTATATAAAACATTTATGATTTATGATTATGATTTAGATTTTTTAATTTATTCAATAAGTTATTAATGTCATGATTAGTTGTTAAATTTAACAACTAATAATGGCATTAATAACTTATTGAATTAAATTAAAAAATCTAAATCATAATTAATTTGAAATCTTTTATATAATCACCGCGTTTCAGCCAACAAGGACATTTTCAAGATTTCTGCAATTAAAAAAATAAATGATAAAATTAATAAATAAATGATTAAATTAATAAATAGCACTATAAAAAGATTTACATAAAAAAAAATCATAATACACATGAAAGAAAATCTGTAAGTCCATAAGCAAATATAAGTAAACATAAAAGCATTATACTGTATTTAATGAAAAAAAGAGAGTAACGGAAGGAGAAGTGAACACTGTTAAGGTTAAGTTTAAAAATGTTGTGGCAGTTACAAAAGAAATAACTACAAGACTACTAATTAGGGCTCTCGAACAAGGACAGTGATGGAATAAAAAAACAAAACACAATACTTTATTTTATAAAAATAATAAATTTCGAAATATAACAATAATAAATGTACCGATAATATAATAGATGCAATATAAAATAATATAAAAATAATATTTATACGGAAATATATGAAATATACAATATTATTGATACCCAATATAAAAAATAATAATAATATAAAAGATAACAAAAAAAATGAAAATAATATACAACAACAAAAAAACAACGTTTTGATTTCACAATTACCTTACTGTAATGTTACCCTCCCAATATCTCTATTTTTTACCCCTTTAAACTCAGGCCTCTTTCACTGTGCGCGTAAAAAAAAATCTTCCACTGGATCACAACAAATCAAAATTGTGACTCAATCCTTCCGATCTCCTCAGACACGGTGGCTATATAAAAAAAACACTGGACACTACGGAAAGCAAAGCGTAGATTTTAAAAAAATCACTGCTTCAAAAAAAAACTGGCAGGCAAAAAGCAAAAAAATACTGGATAATGCTTCATGCACGAGCAAAAATTTAAATAAAAAACAAGGCACTGCTTCAAAAAAATCTGGATAATGGCTTCAAGCAAGAGCGAAAATAATTCAGCTCCAGTCACAAAAAAAATCCAGCCACCAAAAAATAAGGCAGAGCTTCAAGCGAAAAAAACTGTATATCGCTTCCAGCAAAAGAAAAAATATACTTCCAGTCAAAACAAATCCAGTCCCAAAAAAAAACTGAACGGAGTCCCGTCCAGTTTTTCTTCCCAACACACACAGTGCAACTGGAAAGAAAAACCCTCTTTCTTAACATTTGATAATAATAATAATAATAATAATAATAATAATAATAATAATAATAATAATATTCTTTTTAGTTTCAATATTTCAATAATAATAATAATATTCTTTTTAGTTTCAATATTTCAATAATAATAATAATAATAATTAATATTAAACATGATCATAATCATATAACAAATAATAACATAAGGATAATAATAAGGTAATAAAAATTAATACCTGTTTAACCAGTAAATACTATTTCATTCACCACTCCTTCAATCTACTAGAAGCAAAAAATTTTAATTATCCTAAAAAAAAAAAAAAAATCATAATAAATCATTTCCAATAACAAACTACAATCACTCCCTTTCACACAGAGTGGGGAATGCCAGACGACTAAAACAAAAAAAAGACAGAATAGAAGGTTATTAAAACTAGAGAAACAGGAGGTGAAAAGATAGATTCCCTGAAACCGCCTGGACACTCACCACTCATGCCTTTCATTCAACAATCATATAAAAATATATATATATAATGATAAAAAAAATATAAATAATATATAAAATATATAAAAATTATAATAATAATAAGAAATATGATACAATATGATACAAACACAAAAAAAAAGAGACCCTCTTCACCTACTGTACCCTCAAGTCTGCCTGCCTCACTGGAAAAGACTGATAGACATACTCACCTAAAAAAACCTAAACACCACAATGTGACCGAGAATAAACTGAAAGAGTTATGATACAGGGAAATATAAATAATGAGGATGAACTCACGGAAAGACTAGTAGAATAAAGATCAAAAATGTAGAAAGACAAAATTTAATTATTAGGGAAACATAGACGAACATACATCAACAAATACATACATACATACGTTTATATATACAAGAATACATATTTACATTCATACATATGTACATGCA
>SEYY01000426.1:117547-120047 GCA_009176605.1 Armadillidium nasatum
AAAACAATGTTAGAAGAAGTACAGTGGTGTGCAAATTTATTGGGACAAGGCTGTATAGAAATACAATTTAAAAAAAAATACATTTTAATTCTTACAAAATAATTTAAATTTAAAAACAGTTTCATTTAATGACAAAATGTTTGAATGAAGAGGAAACAGAAGAGATGCAAGATTTCGCTTTTCCGATAATTTATTTTTTGATACATAGAAGAAAATCAGACTTTCACAATTCCATTAAAATTCCATTAATTTTCTTTTTCTAATAAATCTCAAATGAATTTTCATAGTTGTTCCTTTTGGACCCTGTTATATATATATATATATATATATATATATATATATATATATATATATATATATATATATATATATATATATATATATATATATATATATATATATATATATATATATATATATAATGTCACAAAATATCTAAATTAATGAAAAGTAATCCTTCTTAATCTCAAAATAACAAACTAAGAATCTCTCATTCATATTCATACAAGCAATATCGCCATTCATTAAAACGTTCTTCTCCCTAAAATACGTGCACAGAATATATATATATATATATATATATATATATATATATATATATATATATATATATATATATATATATATATATATATATATATATATATATATATATATATATATATATATATATATATATATATATATATATATATATATATATATATATATATATATATATATATATATATATATAATATATATATATATATATATATATATATAATATATATATATATATATATATATAAATATATATATATATATATATATATATATATATATATATATATATATATATATATATCATTGGAGTGAATCTTGCTTTGTCTCCGGGGACGCTTCTGTCTCTGCAGAAAAGGTAGGGGGCCTGTGATCCTTGATGGGATGAGCAGATTCATTCCATCTTCAACTAAATCTTTTTCTCCTCAAAATCCATGGTTCGATGGCAACTGTTCTCTTGTCCTTCGGGAGTAAGACAATGCCTATCGTGAATGAAAAAAACTCTCCTTCTCCTATCACTCTCGCCAATTTTCATTCAGCTCGGAATCGTTGCAGGGATGTTCTTCGACGGACTAAGCGTGCTTTCACAAAAAGGAAGTGTGCTGACCTCCATGGCTCTCCTACTGATAAAAATTTCTGACCTCTTGTCAAAAATACCTCTAAAAACTTTTGTAAATCTGACTTACCTCCTCTTATTCGCTCTGATGGTTCTATTGCAAATACTCTCTCTGAAAAGGCTAATCTCTTCTGCCTCCTTTTTTTATCTAATTCCACCCTGCTCGATTTTGGCATCCCTCCTCCTACTTCTTTCTCCTCTCAGGTGTCCCATCTCTCTACCTGTAATTACTCATGATCGGGTGCATGGGATCCTGAAATCTATGAACGTCAGGAAGGACAGTGGCCCGGATTTCATTCCTCCTCGTGTTCTGAGGGAGTGTGCTTCAGAGTTAGCGCCTGTCCTCGTTCAGCTCTACTCTATATGCCTTAATACTAATACTTTTCCTCAATGCTGGAAGCGTGCATTTGTTCAGCCGATCCCGAAAAAAAAGGTAGCCTCTCTGACCCTTCCAACTATCGACCTATAGCTCTCACTTGTGTTCTCTCTAAAATTTTTGAAATTCTCCTCAACTCTCATTTCCTGAATCATTTGGAGTCTCATTCTCTTTTCTCAGATCACCAGTATGACTTTCGACGTTCGAGGTGAACTGATGACATGCTTTCCTATCTTTCTGATCTATGGTCTTTTGCCCTAAGGGACTTCGGGGAGTCTTGTGTGGTGGCGCTTGACATATCCAAGGCTTTCGACCGGGTATGGCATGCGTCGCTGCTCTCCAAGCTCCTTCCTTTGGGTTTCCTCCTTCCCTTTGCTTACTCTTGTCTAGTTTTCTCTCAGATCGTTCCATTTCGGTACTTGTAGATGGAGCGACCTCTTCCTCTTTTTCTGTCAACTGTGGTGTTCCTCAAGGTTCTGTTTTATCTCCAACTCTTTTCTTACTTTTCATTAACGATCTTCTCAACTTCACTTCTAACTCTGTTCACTCTTATGTTGACGACTCAACTATACATTCTTCTACTCATTTCAAATCTGCTCCCTCTTTTGCTTCTAGAGTTGCTTCTTGTCTCCAACTTTCCGATTCTATTCTTGCCGATCTGGATGGAATTTCTCGGTAAGTTCATAGCAAGGTTGTGAAATTCAACTCCTTTAAAAACTCAACTTCTTCACATCTCCCTCTCAAAAACACCTCCCAACTTTCCTATCCTCTCCGATGGCTCTCCCGTCTCACCTGTAAATAACATTAACATTCTTGGTCTAAACATAAACAATAAACTGTCTTGGAAACCACATATCATAATGGTTGCTAAAGCGGCCTCTAAAAAAGCTGGGAGTTCTGTTCAGATTGCGAGAATTTTTTCTTCTGTGCAGTTATTCCAAATACAAAAGGGTTTAATTCGCCCT
>SEYY01000426.1:132547-155047 GCA_009176605.1 Armadillidium nasatum
TAGATTATTAAATAATTTGGAAAAAAATGAAAATATTCAACAGATATATCATATTTGTTCACATTATATTTTTCCCTCTTAATATTTGACTCAAAGAAAACTATTACATGTATACTTGCTAAGGCACATATATGCATACTACTGGTAAAGTCTGAAGCACATTCCCTTTATCTTCTTTTCAACTTCCTTTGACTTGCACCCTTCAAACGTCGTGCATCGGAAGATGTCGGCCTTTAATTGGACTTTTCATATATATTTCCCATCTCTGGCTGGTGTAAATTAGAAGGAGGCCTCTGGCTTTTGCCCACCAGTAGAGAGATAATAATAATAATAATAATAATAATAATAATAATAATAATAATAATAATAATAATAATAATAATAATAATAATAATAATAATAATAATAATAATAATAATAATAATGCGATAGCTCGACATTTGAGGAAAAGATATGGATATATCGGTTGAAAAATATCATACAAGTTTTTGATATATTGAACAAAAATATCTATATCGATAAATATATATCCCTGTCTCAAACGATTAGACGTTTGGTTGAAAATGTAAACAAACCGGAACATCGAAAATTTTTTAAGATGCTAAAAATAGCAATTCTACGAGGTTATTTTAAAGAAAGCTAAAAATAGTGTAAAAGGAAATGAACTCAAATATAACTCACAAGAAAAGATCCAATGATAACGCTGAAATATCTTGTTCTGAGGATCCTGAAAGTAGGTTTCCTTTCAAACTCGAGACGTTGCCTAAAATATGTTTGGTAATTAATGGTTTAATATTTATCATACAGGATAAGGGTAACCTTTTAATTGTCATTTATTAAATCTCTTGAAATTTTTAGAAAATTTATATTGAGAGAATATAATAGATTAAGAAATAATGGATTTGTAATTGTTTGTCAGAGTGGCCTGTTAACTAATTTTAGCCATTTTTGCACAGAACACAGAAAATACAAAACAAATAGGAATAAAACCAAAACTATTATTCGAGAGACCTATAACAACATATTATTCAACTAGCAAATATGTATATTTATTCACTAACATATCCCTAGCCTATAACACTTACTTTTGTATGACTACAGTGTCATAAGTGTCACTTTCAGTGTATATAAAACCAACAATGTAAGCTCAAAATAAACTGTAATGAAATTTAAAACTTATTTAAAAATTATGTAATAGTACAGTTTTATCCTAACAGTATTATTAGAATTGTTTTAAGTAATGGTAAACTATATGTTAAAAAAGTGTTTTAATTGGTAATTTTAAAGTAGAATCTGATTTTTTATGAAAATTGTACAAGATACTCTAAATGAGTTAATTATATTTTTTAAATTCCCATTTGAAATAAAAAATTAACTGAAAGCATAAATCAATATTTATTAAAAAAATTTTAATAATGTTACCTTTAAACTGATTTTATTTTGAATTTCAGGCATCATTTTAAGAATTTGCATTCAAGTTTTAAATAGACATAGTTATCAGATTTGTTCAGTATATTCAGTATGGCTAAAAGATAATTCAGCTGGAAAGTATTTATTGAGATGAATAGATACCAAAAGAGGAAAGTTTAAAAATCAAAACTTTTTTGCCAAACTCTTTCAAGCCTTATGATATTATCTAGCACCATATTAAATGAGTGACTATAATCCCTATGAGCAGAGGATAAAGAGTTAAGAGAGAGAAGGAATAGTAGCTTACCAGTAAAAATGTATACTTACAATCATAAGTAATATTAGAAGAATTAAGATGTTTTGAATCTTCCTGGTAAGGATATATTTGAAAACTTGAGAGATAACGGTTATTAAAATAATTGAATGATAGAGTTTTGAAGGGATGGTGAGTGCCCATATTATTCCCATGCAACATATGATGAAAAAATTGAACATATCATTGTACAATTCAAGGACTAGCATGATCAGCTATGCTGTATTTGAAAATATTAAAGTTCACAAAAATAAGAATATAAAAAAATTTTTACAAAGTTTTTGAAGATTGATTTTTGAACTGAATTAGATTTATTTGATCAATATAACATAACTGCTTTTTATTCATAAATAAAGAGTTGATCATTAAAATATATATTTGATAGCAGATTATTTGTATTGCAAATAATGTAGGCTGTAATAATTACTAGTAAAATTTTATTTTATAGATTAAATATAAATATAACTAGTGTGGAAACTTTAATCAAAGATTTAAGGCCAAAAAGAAATATGAAAGATAAACTATAATTGTAAAATATAATATTGCAATAATATTTAAAATACTCTTATTGGACCTAATAATTAAATTAGGATATTATTACATTGCATTGAAAAATGTTTGGGCCCCAGCCCCTGCTAAAAATTAGGGAAAACTGGGGTTTGCCTGCCAGGGTTAAAATGGCAAATTATACTTATTAATGGTGGATTAAATCAGATAAAATATAAGGAAATTAAGATTTTTTTTGTTTTTTCAATATTTTCTTTTTCTTTTCCATTTCTTTTGACTTCCTCTTCTGCTAGTGAATGTTCATCTTTGAGTTTTGATTTTAGATGCCCCCATAAAGATTTGGTTAAAAAATTTTTACTTGGGGCACCCGGAGATCCTCTTCTAATTTCTTGACTGCACATGTTACATTTAGCTATTTTGAGCCAATCCTGAAACATTGTAAAGTACTTCCATACTTCTGAAACTGATCATTTAGCCATAGTGACTGAAAGTATAGACAAAATAATAATTTTGAAATAATGTAGCTAAATGATACAAATTTGATACACATCAATAAAATAACAATGATATGTATAAATACAGGATATATTGATAATTATATATTTTACATTTTTTCAAAATTTAACTTATGGTATTACTTAAGTAAACTTGTTGAATCACTATGAATCCAAAAAAAAATTCAAAAAAATTTTTTTTTTTTTTTACTTTTATTATAAAAAATCTAATTTTCTGAAATTTTTTGGAGAAAACTCATATAATTGTTAAAGTGAATATTGGCTATTCTACTTCTTCCTTATAATTAAATAAACCTCAATCAACTTTATACCTAATATTCTTAACCTAAAATTTCAGTGCTTTTGACCTCTTTACAAATTTTAGGCAACCCTAGCCAGAGCCCCAGTCAGTCCCTAGGCATAATTGTAAAACTATAATTAAAAGATTAAAAAGATAACTTATCTTCCTTAAATGTTTCTTTCTCGCAGGGAGCATATTTGTAAGACTTATCAAAATATGAGCAGAATTCTTCATTGTTAAGGACTGTGAAACATAATCTAAAATTGACAAACATATTTTAAAATATAGTTGTTAAGTGTTTTATTATTATTCACAGAATCATTTTGAATATTTTATTATAGATAACTGTTTGAAATAAGAATTTATTTAATAGTTTTGCCAGCCTCAATCAAAATTTGCCAATTTGGATTGTTAAAAACTCTTTTGATATTGGATTCAATAAAATCTTGCAGAACCATAAAAAATATAGAATTGTATTATTTTGTGTGCTTTTTTTAAAAACTATAAAGACAAATATTAGGAAAGTTAATATAATTTTTGTGATACCAATTTATTTATGTATTTGCAAGGGGTCAAATTTTAATTAGTTCAACTTACAAAGTATATAAATTTATTTGCTTTTAAATTCTTAAGTTTATTTATTATTATTATTATTATTATTATTATTATTATTATTATTATTATTATTATCATTATTATTTAAATTTGAAAGCTACTTTTAAAAGTCTTAAAGTTTAATTTTAAATGTTAACTTATAATTTATTTAATACACTGTTTTTGAAGAATTGAAGAGTGTATAAGAGCAACAATATATTATACATATAACCATTGGAAGAAAGAGACTCAAAATATTACTGGGCCTAATCTAGGTATTGTTTCATATTTAATATTGGAACTTTCCTTTGATATGTTCATAGATTCCTGCACAAGCTTCTTTTTTTATGTTGCTTTCACTTTTATTATTAATATATTTTTACATTGATTTTGTTTTTGCTTGTTTGTTTTTATTCTGCCAATTAGATGTGATCATTTGGAGTGTGATCTGTTGATTATCATTTGGATGATTTCTGTACAGTAAACTAAATCATATTAGTTGGGAGGTTGTACTTTATTATTTAGTTATCTGAAGAAATCTTGTATTGAACTTAATTTTATTTTGAAATCTGTTATTATTAGCAAAAGAAGCCAATATAAGTTTTATGCCTGCAACAATTTGTTGGGCTTATAAATTTTATTTGTTATGGCTTATCTTCTTTTATGTTTTATATAAAAACAAATAAAAGAAAAAATTCTATATGAGGTTCTTTCTTCTTTGATTTAATTTCCATCTTTCATTTATTTCTCTTGTAAGATATTTTTTTTTCTTCTTCTTCTTTTTTTTTTTTTTTTTTTTTTTTTTTTTTTTTTTTATTATTATTTATTATATATATATATATATATATATATATATATATATATATATATATATATATATATATATATATATATATATATATATATATATATATATATATATATATATATATATATATATATATAAATTTTAAATAATGAACTAGCCAATTGAACTTTTTTACAGTTATTCTTTTTTTTCTTTAAATTTTTGCATTTTGTGTTAAGTCTAATGCAAGCAACTTTTGAAGTGTTTCATAAAAAATGGTAAAATTTTATGTATAAGTTTTTCTCCTTTTCAGATATGAGTTTCTTTTCTCAGGGTTTAAGGAGGAGAAAATTAAATTTGTGCTCATGCTCATCACTCATCTTAATTATAATTCTCATAACTATAATCTACTTCAGTGGTAATTATATATATATATATATATATATATATATATATATATATATATATATATATATATATATATATATATATATATATATATATATATATATATATATATATATATATATATTTTTTTTTTTTTTTATTTTTTTTTTTTTATTTATTTTTTTTTTTTTTTATTTTATTTATTTTTTACCTTCTCACCCCCTGACCACCCCACGCTGGGGTGGCCACACTTCGCTAATGAAGCCGCCCACCGCAGACGGCCTCCTCCAGAGATCACTCAAGGCAGAGATGTTCCAGAAGATTCTGGGGCGAGAATTAGAAGGACAGAGTAACAGGAAGTGCAACACGGTCTCCGGGGCCTCTCCGCATCTGGTACAAGTGGGAGATGTTGTCTGGTTTATATTGTATTTGTGTTTGTATTGTTGTAAGTTTGGATGGTGCCTACATCTCAGCCTTGATAGGGAGATTTGTGAGTTGAAGTCGGGATTTATTTCGGGAGGGTGTGTGTCGAGAATGTTATTTAGTGGTCTGTTTGTCAAGTAGGAATGTGTTAGTTGAGTATGTTGTTCTGTGGGTTGGATGTAGGAGAGTTTGGTGGCATGGGTGTGTGGGTAGAAGGGTTTTTGCGTAGAATTGAGTGCCTATCATTTCGAGGTGGTTATTTAGAGGTAATATTTTGGTTTCATTATGTAAGTGTTGTTGAGGGGTTGTGGGTGTACATCCGGTAATTGTGCGGAGGGCTCTATTTTGTGTTATTTGAAGTTTCTTTAAGTTTTGTTTGGAGAACATTGGGTTCCAGACCGGGGAGGCATAGTTGATGGTAGGGCGGATAAATTGTTTGTAGATGAAATTGAGGTTTGTATGTTGTTGTTAATGTCTGTGTTGGCCACTGTTTTGAGGATGTTGAGTTTTCTGTTTGCGGCTGTTGTGGTGTTTTGGATGTGTTTGGTGAAGGTGAGGTGGTTGTCGAAGGTTAGGCCGAGAATTTTTTTGAGTTTTGTTGAGGGGTATGGGTGTGTTATTTAGGAGAACTTGTGGGTGGGTGTTGGATAGGTGTTTGGTCTGTTGTTATGAGGGTTATGGAGGATTTGTTTGGGGATGCCGTCATCCGGTTTTCTGTTAGCCATGTTTGAATTTGTGTTATGTAGTCTTGTGTGATTGTTGTTGCGGTATCGAGATTTTCGTGGGTGGTGGCAATAGTTATATCGTCGGCGTATGATGTAATGTGGGTGTGTGTGTGTTTGGGGTTGAGGAAAGTCTGCTGTGTATAGGTTAAATAGTGTATCATATATATATATATATATATATATATATATATATATATATATATATATATATATATATATATATATATATATATATATATATATATATATATATATATATATATATATATATATATATATGGTATTAATCAGCAGGACTGTACAATTGTATTGTTTGGGATGGTGAAACTAATGCTAGGCAAAATAATAATAATATAAAATCCTTTTCATATTTATAATTATAAGTAAAAGTAAGGAAGTTTTTGACAATCTTTTTTAAGAAATTAATGATTTAAAAACTAAATGGATTAGTAATCATAAATTGAAGGGGTTGGAGTGGGAGCTTTGTAATTTTAAAATCATGATTTGGAGTGTATTGTCCTCACACCACTGGTGATCACCGCCATTTACGGTTAAAACAATATTTTATTTTTAAAAGGACTATTTGCCTCCATGGCCCTTACCTGATCAGGGTTGCATGACCTGTTAGACAATGGGAAAGTAAGTCAGACATTTTGGTAATCATGGCGAAGATAGTCACATGATTTAGGCTTGATAGGATAAGCACCACTTCAAAACTCAAATTGCGTAAGTTCAAGAAATTTACAATGAAAATTGTTCAAACTTCAGTGCTATTTGTTTCTTTGTGAATAGTGTAAACGCTTGAGAAGACTTTTTAATAAAGCTTTTGTACCTTACAGGCATTGCCCTATTTCAAGGAGGGGAGCGCTATAGGATGTTACTTCTTAGTAATCACACAGGGGATCGAACCCAGAACTTTAACATGAACCGATTGCTCTTCTCTTAAAGTCACAGTAGCTGCAAGAGAGTATTGTCATTTGTGTTATCGGGGTTGTGACTTGTGATATATGAGTATTGAAATTGGTTTATATACGTCTTGCAAACTAATGAATTACAGAAAGCTTTATACAAGAAAGTATTTTTTTTTCTATTCAAGTATCTCCCAGTTAAATTTTATACCTACATATATTTTAGAGTTCAGAGAGGATCTACAAACCTTAAATGTTCAACACAACACAGCCCATTCAGCTACAAAAACTCTAAAGTAAACTCTAAAGTCTTAAATAAAAATTAATTTTGTATTATAATAGTTTTCTCTATAATTTATTTACCATAATTTTTCACATTTTAGTTTTATTTATATATCGTGTGCCAGCTTTTTTTATCAACTTTTCTTGATAAATGAAAGTCTTAACCAACTCATAAATAGACTTACCTTTGTTTTACAAGATTAAAGGTAAATGAGAGGAAGGTTGTTGAGAACATAGAAGAAAATAAAACCGAATGATGTTTGTAAATGGGTGACGTGAAATCAAATCATATGAAACCAGATGATGATAGAATCAGAGTTGAAAATTGTTCTCTCATCACCATTACTCGTAAAGCATTTCATAACCCTTTTATATCTAATCTGTATCATACGAAAAAAAATATTAGTTAAAAATGCTTGTGGAACTCAAACGGTTGTATTCATTTGGAAAGATGGAATTTAAAATTGAGAAGAAGAAAGATGAAATGATTGAAAGCCAAAAAATGTTTTTAAAAAAATATATATTTCCATACCGTAGTAGGGAAAGACACTAGTTGGTAACTTTTGGTAATAAATGTGAGTCATAAATTGCTGCCTCAATTTATTTATTAAAGTCACTAATATTGTGCAAAAAGGAAAAATATTATTATTACTACTACGATACTAATAATTTTTTAGTTATATTGTGAAATTTTTATAGATTTTAAATTAATACATTTACCATATGATTTTTCAGAAATTTTACTTTTCGGATGGAGAAGAGGTGATGTTTTTTGTGGTCCGAACCTAGCATCAGAAACAAAGTTAACAGAATTAAAAAATAAAGTACATAAAATTTGAACTTCATAATTAAATGTAAATTCAGTAACTGTAATTATAATATTTATAAAAATTACCACTCCATCTATTTTACATTCTGAGTTAGGTCTGTTATTCTTCTAGGTAAATTTTCTCACATCTATTTTAAAACGATTTGGAATATCTGAAAAAGAATATATTGATGAACATCTTCCAAAAATATTTGTTGTCACACCAACTCATGCAAGACCTGTACAGAAAGCTGAACTTACAAGGTACTATTATAAATATTTTTATATTATTATAGTACTTATTTTCTTATTTAACCTTAATAATGTACGAACATTTAAATTAATGACTACCACATATTTTGTAGAATGTTAATATAATACTTTTAAGCAATGTTATAACTTTTCGATATATATAGTAATCAACACTTTGCAGTTGCTGCCTAAATTACAGAATTTAAAACTAAAAGAAAGCTTTGAAAAGTTTTTCATGTTCGTTGTTTAAGTATGATGACCTCTATTTTTATAAATTTATTTTTTTATTTTTTTTTGTTCTTTCTTTTCTTTCTTTGCTTGAAAAACTTCATACATTTAAAATCCATTTCCGTACAGGAACGTTCCTTAGGGGATGTCAGTATAATTTTGATTCGTTCTTTAGGTTAAAAAATGTATTTCTACACATTCCTGCCCTACATTGGATTATTGTTGAGGACGCAAATGGCAAATCGGAACTTGTTACAAATTTCTTGAAAACTTCAAGTATTCCACATACACATTTATTTAAGCAAACACCAGTGCAGTGGAAAATAAATCAAAAGGTAAGAGAATGTTTAGGATTTTAAAGTTTTATTTTTATTTATTGTTTTTCTTTTGTTGGATAATATAATTTATCAAACCAATTTCTGTTCCACCAGTTAATTAAATTTGACTACTTATAAAGATGTAAGTACAGTATAGAAAATGTAAGTAAAATTCAAGTGTGAATTTTAAAATTTTCTTTAGTACTGTGTTTAGTGGATTTGTTTATCGAATTAAAGTGTTAGTGGACCTACTGTACAGAAATTGCCCTATCTTAATAACAATTAATCAGCACCAACCTTTTGCATTGAATGATTTTATATCTAGGTATACACTACACTAGCTTTACCATTTCCACGTCACCAAAACACAGATAACTTTTGAATCACGAAAGTTAGTCTCGTCTCAAAGCTTCAATTTTTTTGAATTTCAATCACTTTGATCTCTGTGTTCATTTCTGTTGTTAACCTCAGCTTTCTGTATGGACTGTTAACACGTTAGCAAACACAAACTAGAGTTCAAGATAATATAAATGGTTACCAGCTGACATATCTTACCTTCCCGAAAGTAAGGATTTCTTCTTCTGCCAGGGTTTATAAATACCAATTTTAAAATTTTTAATTCAGTCAAATTGAAGAATAGTATGTCATTAAAAAAAAAAAAAATAGTTGAAGGAAGAATCTATTAGCCGAGAATCAGGAATGAGCTTCTGAAAAAGTTTACAAATTAGTTTAAGGTAATAGTTTTGATTATAATTAAATTTTTAAAAATATTAAGTATTAACAGTGAACTTTTCAAAGTTTTAAAAAAGTCATGGTGAATTTTTTGGATAAAAAAAAAACTTTAAGGTTTAATTTTTATATCTGTCATCTATTTTAATTACTTTGTTGTCCTTTACCTGAAAATCTCGCAGAAAATGTTCTTATATATTGTCCTTTTATCGCTAACTCTCTCCTTAATTTTATCGCTCTATCTCTTCTTAAACAGGATCCCAGATGGATAAAGCCAAGAGGAGTTTTGCAAAGAAATGAAGGAATAAGTTGGTTAAGAGAAAACATTTCACCAACTGAGAAAGGAGTCGTTTATTTTGCCGATGATGACAACACTTACAGCATCGAACTATTTAAAGAGGTTTAAAAAAAATTTTTTTTTTAAGTTTTGAAGTAGGAGGCACTTTCTTATGAGAAAAAGTCAAATACCTTTTTTTTTTTTTTATTAAACCTTTAGATTTTGTTAAAAATTAATTTTCAAACATCTATCAAGAGAATAAAATAGGATTAGATTTAAATTTACAACTGCATAGATGATACCATTGTGTCTTTGTGGATATTTAAAAATTTATCCTAAAGTTTTGCAATTATTGTACTGTCCCGTTTACTCATTAACATTTTTCACATATCAAGTGATTTAATATAGAAATTTACACATTTAGTTCTGTGATATATATATATATATATATATATATATATATATATATATATATATATATATATATATATATATATATATATATATATATATATATATATATATATATATATATATATATATATATATATATATATATATATACCCCTCAAAGTTAGCAAATTATGGTATATGAATCAGTTGAATATTACCTGAGGCGTACATGTAATAATGATATTTTATTACTTGGCATTTATATTTGTTAATATCCATAATTTTGGTTAATAGAGAAGTCATCAGATACTGTAGTTTCAGAAAAATGCAAAGTTAATTCTAATTCTTAAATTTGTACATTGTAGTGGAACGAATTGTGACGTCAATGAAATGATGCTCAAGCAAATATTTTGAAATATTAACCTTCAAATAGTTTAAATTTCTCCTATCCTAAAATTTAAAGTATTTTGATTTTTTTTTCTCTCTGCTCATGGTTTCTACAAATATTAAATAGGTTCATGCTATTAATAAAAACCATTCTTTCTGGCTCTATAAATTAATATATATATATATATATATATATATATATATATATATATATATATATATATATATATATATATATATATATATATATATATATATATATATATATATATATATATATATATATATATATATATATATATATTATAACCAAAACACTAAATAAAACAATAAAAATAATAAAAAGTTAAAATTAAGAGAGGAACTAACTAAATGCTAAACCAGAAAATAGAAGAAAAAGGAATAAAAATTTAAAACGCACTATATTTCGAAGGGAACGACACCCCCCTCTTCTGATGCGATCAGGTTAAAAGAAAAGTTAAGAAGTTAAGATTTTCTTTTAACCTGATCGCATTAGAAGAGGGGGGTAGTTCCCCGAAATATAGTGCGTTTTAAATTTTTATTCCTTTTACTTCTATTTCTGGTTTTAGCATTTAGTTAATTCCCCTTAATTTTAACTTTTTATTATTTTTATTGTTTTATTTAGTGGTTTTTTTTTTAATAATAAGAGCGAGTTGTTTAGTTCTCTAAAAGTATTTTTAATATATATATATATATATATATATATATATATATATATATATATATATATTATATATATATATATTATATATATATATATATATATATATATATATATTTTTTTTTTTTTTTAAATTTTTAATTAATTTAAAAAATTTAAAAAAAATAATACAATTATTATTATATATATATATATATATATATATATATATATATATATATATATATATATATATATATATATATATATATATATATATATATATATATATATATATATATATATATATATTAGATGAGATATACCCAAAAAATATCGGTGTGGCCAGTTGGCTTTGTTGGTGGAATAATGGTTGAAAAGCCACTTTTAGATGAAAAAGGTCGTGTACGAGGTTTTAATGCGAATTGGAGACCGGACAGAAAATTTCCTTTGGATATGGCGAGTTTTGCCGTTAATTTAGGACTTTTGGTTAGGTCCACTGACGCCTTTTTCAGCCATCGTTCGCAAAGAGGCTTCTTGGAGACTGATTTTCTAGAGAAATTAGCAACTAGAGATGATTTGGAACCCAAGGCAGACTCTTGTACAAAGGTTGGTGCTTTTGTTTATTATATTAGTAACTACTTACATGTCGACAATATTTATTAAGTAATCAATACCTTACTTTTATAAATTTTCACTTAATTGTATTAAAAAGAATTTTTTGAAATCAAGACCCAACTAAAAAAAGAAAAATTTAATTTAAACATTTTCACACTAGTTTTATGTTAAGATAAAGGAATATAGTGTGATACTGATTATTTTCGATAAATGCTCATTCATTATCACATAAATTAAGTGAAATTATAAATTGAGATTTCATGAATACTTTAAGCTAATTTAAACTTTGAGTCAGGAGTAAAAAGTGGATATGTAAAACTGCACTTTAAAGCTTAAAATATCTATATTCTTCCACCTAAAGACGCAGTTTACCCAAAATGCAATTGCTCACACTGCAACAAGATTTCAGGTTAGATTAATTTTAAAATAAAATTATGATTATACTTTCAAGCAATAATTTTGAGTAAGTACTTCATTTTAATATTATCACAGAGCCTAATTTGAAGTTATCTGATGTAAATTTGCCAGATTTGTCTTGTTTCATTAGAAATTATATCTAAATTTAGTTTCATTCATTTTGAATATCATCCGTAGTTGGGTATGTATCATCCTCGAGTTTTAATTATCTCATGATTGGCTTCAAATTTTATTGAGCATTTTTGAAGGGGTATTTACATTCTTTGAGATTTAGCAATATGTTAAGTTACTTTCACATAATGGTGCTAGGTTAAGATTTTCAACTATATCATTCTAGTAAAGTAATATATATATATATATATATATATATATATATATATATATATATATATATATATATATATATATATATATATATATATATATATATATATATATATATATATATATATATATATATATATATATAATAATAAATCACAAATATTAAGCATCCAGAACTGTAGGAGGCTAATAGGAAGAAAGAAAGAAGAGTTCTCCAACAGCAGTTGTAAGAAAGAAGCTTGTTTGGAAAAGAAATAGAAATCATATATTAACAAAATGAGGGAATCTACTTTATCACGTGTAGAAGATTTTAGATTTGTACTTTTAATGAAAGTAAAGCCTCAATATATCAACTACAAATGGAGATATTAGAGAGATATGATTTATTAATTTTTATAACATCTTTGATGGAAAAAGGCATGAAAGTGACTTATATATAGTTCACCAGATTTTTGGAACTAAAATTCACAATCCGATTAGGTTAGCAAGGCCTGACACTTTGAAAGTGTGATGCAAGTAAAAAGAAGTGGGGAGAATAGATGGAAGAATTTTTCAAAATTTAATGATTGATTACATGTAGGAGTGGGCGTAGCAGTTAAGTCTGGGGTCAGAGTTGAACAGAGGAAAGATGAGGCTTTGTTGAAAGACAAATTGCAGGACCTAAATAAAGGAGAAGGTATGCGAATAAAGTTTAGAAGAACAGTATCCATTGTAATAGCGATTGTACAATGAGATTGAGGCAGTATTTCAATAGCTGGAAAGAGATTTGGGATGGTTAGTGAGAGCAGGAGGAGAGTTAATAAATCGAAAATCCTTAGACTCCACCTTTTTCCAGAATTGATGTGTTAATGGAACTATCTCAAATATACGATGCATACACCATGCACGGAAGGACAACCCATATACAAACCAAGCGCCCCATATTCCCAATAGGGTTGGAATTATCTTACATCTTTCAGTAGCCTCTTCGTCCTCATAATTCTAAAATTATGATCATTGTAATACTATCCTTGTTTATGGCTTAATGGGGTTGACTGGCTTAGTAATTTGTTTAAACAAATTTCTAAGTCAGTCAACCCCATTAAGCCATAAACAAGGATAGTTTTCTCTACTGATGGGCTAATAAACTATAAGAAATTAGAGTATATTTATTCATTTTTCTTTATTATGGTTTGACTTTTGCAACGCAATCAATTTATATATTTAGTATTTATAAAATGATAAAAAAAAAACAACTGACATTTAACTCTAAAGTTGCATGTATATTCTCATTTTCATGGAAAATATATATAATATATATATATATATATATATATATATATATATATATATATATATATATATATATATATATATATATATATATATATATATATATATATATATATATATATATATATATATATATATCAGGTTTTCGTGTGGCATACTCAGACAAGTGACCCTGACCTTAACAGAGAACAGAAATTGAAAGTTCAGGGAAAAAGGTCAAACTTGGGAATGGAAGTGTAAGAAATTGTCAGAATTTCAACTGTGATAATAGAATAAATTTTCTCAATTTTATTTATGTATGTAAATTTATATATAAATATGTTCATACACATTTAAACGGTATAATAGATAAAACTTATAATCCAGATTTTTTAGAAATTGAAATTAAATTATAAAATATGTAAATTTGAACCTTACGACGGGTTTGTGGCTTATAAGATTTATGTATTACACTGTACATATCGGTGTTAGGTTGTTAAAATATTGAACTTTGTCTGTGCAAATTTTTTACTCAAGCAACGTAAGAAATTTTATTTTATACATGACCGTGGCGTAATGGTAGTGATTAACTCAGGTTCTTGAAGATTAAAGGTTCGATCCCTCGGGTGGATCCTAGGTAGAAACTACCGAGAAAGTTCCCCTTCTCGAATAGGGCAATGCCTGTGAGGGTGAGGTACCAACTTTTAATATATATATATATATATATATATATATATATATATATATATATATATATATATATATATATATATATATATATATATATATATATATATATATATATATTATATATATATATATATATATATATTATAGTAGATTATGATTTTTGCAGTTAATTTCACACACAACCTTAATTTAATTAAAAGGTTGAAATTTCATCTTTTATTCTGATTATTATCATTATCATCATAATTATTATTATTATTATTATTATTATGTTGGGGAGTAATTTCTTTTGGCAAAAACTTTAGGGGGATGAGACTATATAGAAATTAAAGTCGCATGAGCCCTTAATTCTCAATGAAGGTGGTGGAATGCAGTTACATAGTTCAGAAAAGTTTGTGCATTGTAATAGATAGTATAAAGAGTGTGACGGAACAGTTCAAAGTGTGGAAAGAGGAGAGAGTTGGTAACAAAACATTTAACACAGAAGGCTTTATGGACTGATGAGAATGGTCACAAAACCAGTTACTGAGGTTGTAATATAATAAAAATGAGCCCAGTCATTACAAAATGTAAGAACCATTTTGATTTTTAAAAATAAAATTTGCTGTACAAAGTTGATTAGACGTAATCTACTTTGTGGTTAAACTGGAAATTTAAATACAATATTTGAATATTAAATTTCTTTTAAAACATTCCAATCTCTTTAACTGTGAAGATAAATTCCAGTCTTAGAATTGTATCCTTATCTATTGAACAGTCATGATATTAAGCCTATAAGAACCTGATCAAAAACATGGCAACTGTGATAGAATACGCAAGATTTTACTGCAAAATTTTTTAAACTATAGTTATCCACTTCCGGAAAAATTGCGTAAACGATTGTAAAAAGAAAATTTCTAGTCTTTCATTTCATTGTTAGTATTTTAAAAGTACTCTAGTATTAGACTATTTCTCAAAAGAGAGGCCTAGGCAAGTTCGATTGTAATAAATGAAACTTTGGAAGATCCGAGTAGCCTATCTACAAGCGTACATAATATTTTAAAGAATTTTAATAGATTTATGGCTTCGTTAAATATTGAAATCTTACATAACTTTAAATATATTCTTATTAAAAGACACAATGACGAAATTTAAGATCTAATGAAAATATTTTCTTCAATTTAACACGAGATAATCCAAACACGTTCCAATGTATTAAAAATCAATTTTAAATTGGTTTCAAGGAAAAAAATATAGCACGAACTCGTTTCATTTATTTTCAAAAAATTTCCTTAATGACTGTCAAAAAATAGAAAAAATACTATTGACTATCAAATATTTAAAATCACAACAATTAACAAGATTTATTCTACATTAAGGCCTAATATCTGGTACTAGTTATAACAACTCGTGCAAACTTGTGTACTTGGAATCATTATTGAAAATCCTTTTAACAAAGTTTTGGACAAGGAGAAACGTATCTATGAACTTTCTTCTGCAAATTATAAGAGAGAGAAATCAAAGTTTTCTCCTGCCATTCGTCAGAACCATCACAGCAATCACAGATTCCATCATTGACCCAAGCGGAAACAATTTTGGAAGGATACCCAACCTTGGAAGATTTACAATGAAACACAGCATTGTCACAAGCCTCTGTTAAGAATTCATCTGCCCCATCCTCGGGACAATCACAGTAATCATCATTAACTTTATCAGATGATATAAGTTTCTTTGACAATTTACACTTAAAAACTGAGCCATGAGTTCTGGATTCGTGCTCAACTTTTTTACTATTAATTTGTTCTATAACACTCGGAGGTTTATTGTTATCTTTATCTTTAGAAAATGATCGGTCATGCCGAGAATTACCTCCCGGTATTTTGAACTGAGAAAGCTCTGAAATTAAACCAAATAGATCAACAAAATAAAAAATAACAACTGCAATAATGAAAAATAGTAAACGTCTTTTCCTCATTCTAGGTAGTCTTAGTCTTCGTATGCTTAGCATTATAAATTTTGTGAACTCGCTAAAGTAATGCCATAAGCACTAAGTGAAGGAGGAAGATCTTCAGATTTCAACAATCCTTTTCTCTTTTTGCTTGAAGAGTTCAAACAAAAGCATTGTCCCCCAAATATTGCTGGAAAAATACTTTATTATAGTTTTCTTCAGAGGTATTATTTTATAAGAATATTACATTTTTTTTTTTTTATCTGGAAATTAAAAAATATTATTAGCAATGTTGGTATGCCCAAATATTATTATTAACAATGTGGACCTTATAAGAAAGATCCAGGGAAAAAAAAAGTAAAGCATATATATATATATATATATATATATATATATATATATATATATATATATATATATATATATATATATATATATATATATATATATATATATATATATATATATATATATATATATATATATATATATATATATATATATATATATATATATATATATATATATATATATATATATATAGGGTCTAAGTAAAAATTCTTTAGTACTTGTACTTGAGCCTAATGTACTTGGAAAAAATCATGTACTTTCAAATACTTTTTATGTACAAATTAAATATTAAAAGTAAAAACCCTAAAAAATATAATTTATCCTAAAATGAAAACAAAATGTAAGTCTGATCTTCATATATAATATTCATAATGATTCTTGAATTTTTGATAAATCTCACATTATTATTATTATTATTATTATTATTATTATTATTATTTAATAAACCCACACAAATGTGCTGTTTGTGGCAACCTTGTTCCTTTTTCCGATGTTGATAGCTCTTACTTGCCTGATTTAACAAATTTAGTCGATCCCTCACTATCAGATACCAACATCAATAAATTATTTTGCCTAATTATCATAAACAAGTTATTATTGGTTCAAGTTCAAGGCAGATTTAAAAAAAAAATTTTTTGGGGGGGAATTCACAGAATCTTTCTTTCACATTTGATATCTGATCCAGTCTTCAAATAATCTTATTTAAGAGTTATAGACAACTTCTGTTTAGTGTTGCATTAACTTACAAACTTTTTCGTGGACGTCACACTGCAAGATGAATTATAGAGTCAATATGAGAAAATCTTAATGGATTTGACATAGAATCTAGGATTACAAATATAACTGATAATGCTACAACTGTGGCATCTGCTTTTATCAAGTATTTTCTGAAACTGCTACTGCTGAAGATGAAGATGCAGATTGGGAAAATAATAATCGTGACAACAGTTCTGAAATAGATTTTAAACTGCTTTAAGCTTTAGCAAACAAACATAATTCTTACTTTTCTCATACTTGGCAGTTAGTAGTAAAAGATGGGATAAAAAAAAGCAGGACAATTAGGTATAACACTAGGTGAAGTTTCAAAGTTGGTCTCCTTGGTGTCCTTTGTGCATAAAATGACAGTAGTTACAGCAGTACCAGTAGGGAAAAAATAGAATCTGATTGTGCTACTTGTAGGAATTTGAAAGTTAAAATAATCTGATCCATTTTGAAAATTTCAGAAGAAAAGCTAAACAGTTTAGGTGTTCCAACTCTTGGAGCATGTGACCAAAATATTCTTAAAATTATGTTAAAAATCTTTGAACTCGAGCTTAATTTATCCATGTGTTTGAGGACTAAAATAACCTCTTGAACAGATGAAATCAAATATAATAGTGCTCTGATATCCAGACTAGAAAAATCCATACAAAAATATCTTCAATTTTTGATAAGGTACCTCATAAAAGGTTGATTTACAAGTCATCTCAGTATGATTTAGTAGGGGTTCATAATTGGATACAGGAGTGAATAAAATGTTTAGTTTGTTTCTAAGTTTGCTGATGACACTAAGCTGGCCTATTATGTTAAAAATATTGAGGGATGTATGACAGTTCAATGTGATGTGGATAAAATTTTTGGTTGGGTTGAAAAGTAGCAAATGAATTTTAATAAAACATGTATGGTTCTTCATGTGGGCTATTCTAATAAGAATTTCAATTATGAAATGTATGGGGAATGGCTTGAATTTGTGGATAAAGAAAAAGATTTCTGTGATTATCAGCAGTAGTTTGAAAGTGTCAGAACATTGCTTAGAAGCTAGGAATAGAGGTAACAGAATGCTAGGAATTATAAGTAGAAATTTTAATTATAAAAGTAAGGAGGTGATATATAGGCTTTATAACAGTTGTGTTAGATCACTGAGTACTGTACACTAGTTTGGAAGGTCAGTGGCCCAGATGAAATTCTCACTCATATTCTGAGGGAGTGTGCTTTCAAGTTGGCGTCTGTTCTCATTCAGCTCTATTCTCTATGCCTTAATATTAAAACATTTCTTCAATGTTGGAAGTGCGCATATGTTCAGTCTACTCTGAAAAAAGGTAGCCAATTTGACCCTTCCAACTATCAACCTATAGCTCTCACTTGCATTCTGTTTCCTCAACTCTCATTTCTTGGATCATTTATAGTCTCATTCTCTAGCCCTCAGATCATCAGTATGGTTTCTGACACTCGAGGTAAATTGGTGACTTACTTTCCTATCTTAGTGATTTAAGGTCATCTGTAGGAACTTTGGGGAGTCTTGTGTGGTGGTGCTTGATATATCCAAGGCTTTTGACCAGGTATGACATGCATCACTGCTCTCTAAGCTCCCTTCCTTTGGGTTTCCTTCTTTTCTTTTCTTACTCTAGTTTTCTCTCAGATTGTTCCATTTTGGTACTTGTAGATAGAACGACCTCTTCCTCCTTTCCTGTCAATTGTGGTGTTCCTCAGGGTTCTGTTTTATCTCCAACTTTATTCTTACTTTTCATTAATGATCTCAACTGTTCACTCTTATGCTGATGACTCAACTCTCCATTCTTCTACTCATTTCAAATCTGCTCCCTCTTTTGCTTCTACAATTGCTTTTCATCTTCAACTTTCTGAATTCAATTCTTGCCAATCTGAATGGGATTTCCCAGTGGTGTAATGGCAACCTTGTGAAATTCAACTCTTTAAAAACAACTTCTTCACATCTCCCTCTCAAAAACACCTCCCAACTTTCCAATCTTCTTTGATGTCTCTCCCCTCTCACCTGTAAATAACATTAACATTATTGGTCTAAACATAAATGATAAATTGTCTTGGAAACCACATATTACAATGGTTGCTAAGGCAACCTCTAAGAAGCCTGGAATTTTGTTTAGGTTGCAAGAATTTTTTTTTTCTGAGCAATTACTCCAATTATATAAGGATCTTATTCACCCTTGTAACAGAGTACTGTTCTCACATTTGGGGGGGCTCTAGTTCTTCCATTCTCTTGGATAGGGTTGAGTCTAAGGCTAAAAGATTAATAAACTATCCCCTACTTTCAAACTCTCTTGACCCTCTATCTCTGTGACATGATGTCAGTGCTTTATTAACTTTTCTATAAGTACTACAATGGCAGGTGCTCAAGGGAATTCACAAGGGGTGTCTTACTTTCACACAAATTTTGTGTGGATGCTGAAAACATTAGGCTTGCCCATTGTGGTGCTTCCTCCTTTCCAGCCACCTCTGTTCTGTGGAACTCTCTACCATCATCTATTTTTCCTCCTGCATTTAATCTTCCTCTCTTTAAGGCTTCCCTCTGCACCCACCTGAGAGATGCATATTAGGTTCAGGTTCTGGGTGGGTTTTCTTCCTCTTTTCTCAACTGCATACACCCCATTCTTAAAAGGGGCTTTACCCATGAGTGGTGGTGAACTGTAAAAAAAATCACTCTACCGTTTGAGCCATGGTAGATGGTATAGGATTGACTAAGCTTTTTTTGGGCTGTATATTTTGGATTTGACATTCCTTTGAGGTATTGGTGACTTTGCATGTTAGATAAGATAATATTTCTTTACAGTTTAGATTAATAAGCTACATACTGCATAAGCTGCACAATGTGAATAAACTGAATATTTGTATGGGGAAATTTGGAATCTGGGACAAGTCATTCATAGTAATTTACTTTAGTAATTTGATGACTGAGACAGTCTTGATAGGCCCCTATAACATCTACCTGTCTATTTTGTTCTAATGGAAGTAAAAAAAAACTTATTACTTGGCAAGTGTAATAGATCCTAAATTTAAGCTGGACTTGTGCTCTGAAGAAGAAAAGGAAACTATGGTTTTCCTTATTTGCTATGGCACAGTTCATTTTCAAAGAATTTACAAAAAAATAAAAATTTCAAGTTATATATATAGGATAATACCAACTTAATGTGAATTAATTAATCCCGATAATTGCCCAAACTAAGAGTATTGAATAATGAAAAGGAAATATTACAATTGGTTCATTAAATTTAAAGAGGCAAAAAAAAAAATATTTTTAACCCATTAATTCAAATTAATATATGCCTTTTCTTTAAATCTATTTTTTATTTTTTTAAATTTAAAAATGGGTTGTAACTTGCATCATATTTGCGCTTTTCTTATAGTCACAGTATCTACAGTAAGTGCTCATTGCTTTGTTGATATTTCGATGAATGATCAGGCTCCTTTAAAAGATAGGATCTGTATTGAGTAAGATTTCTTTTATACTTTTAATGTGATGGAAAACTTGATAGATTTTTTTAGCTATCAGTTCTTTAATTGGCTCATTTGTTTCCTAATTTTCATTATATTCTGCTTCATATGTACACTGTTCATCCAATTGAAGATCATCTTCACTTAACTCTTATGCATGTGAATCAAGTAATTCATGTACATTTGTACAATCTTCATCAAAGCCAAGATCTTTCACTAACAAATTTCATCAATAATTATGTCAGTTTGTTTCTCAACACCTATAAATCCATTTGCACATTGAGGTAGGACATGCTTCCAAACAGATTGCATATTAGATTTAATGATTTCTTTCCATGACATCTGAATTTTTGCAATTGCTTGTGGTATGTCGTATTTTAATAATTTGCAGACTAGTTCCAATTTTTCAAATCATGTTAATTAGGAAATATCTCATGTAAAGCAGGGAAGGGTAGCATTTATTTGAAGCATGCTAATTGCAGATCGCAGCTATCTAAATTGCGTTAAGCAGAATTTCCCTGTATAATTGAGAGATATATTTTATATTTAGAAGATATATTTGAATATTCAAAGCAAAAAAAAATATATAAACAACTATTTTGCTACTGTACATGGAAAAACAATAGGCTAATTTGTAATTTTTCCTATGCACAGTAACAAAATAGTTGGATATAAAACTTTAGAGATTATGCAGTTCTTATATTCTTTTTATTTGCTGAATCATATTCACCGTCTACGTGGCATTAAAAATTTTTCTAACAATGCAACTGCAACGATCAAATGCTGAAAATTACACATACTAAAATCACTGGTCAATTGGCCGGTGCTGCCTAACAACCATTTACCACCTTCAAGTATCAAGTACAAAAATCACACCATATCAATTGAGTTCGCACCAAAGCTTACATAACCAATCACATACAAATATTCATCACTGTTATCAATACTATTTACATAGTATTGATATTATTAAAATGTATATACGGTATATTTACACTGTACCGGTAAGTACTTTTTAAAATTTTAAATGTTCTTTATAGACTTAGGCACTGGTAGAGTTCAGAATTGACCAAAGTGTATCGATATTTTATCGACATACGGATATCTTCAGTTCAATATATCGAAAGAAATTTAAACCGATATATCGATATTTTCCTTTCGAAAATCGGATTACCGAAAAATTATTATTAACTAGTAATAGTAGTAGTATATCACATTTTGTATAACATAGAGTTAAAGTCTATGCAAGTGTACAACCACAATATAAATATATATAGTATGGTACAACTGTTCAATTTTTATTGCGAGTTAAATTCAAGCTAGTTACGAAAGAGAGAGAGAGAACAATGTATTAAATTATTAATTATCCATCGCATATTTTTACTTTTCAAATTATTTACTCAAACATTATACAAGTATTTAAAAGGAAAATATTTTAATTTAATTATTATGATTTCGAAACTAGAAATTCTTCATTTTGTATGTTGATATTGTACGTAATTACTCTATGTT
>SEYY01000426.1:160047-162547 GCA_009176605.1 Armadillidium nasatum
CTCTTACCTCAGTATTTTAAAGCATTCAAAGAAAAACATACAAAAGACTACCATTTAATTTCAACCTTTATTCAGAATCGAAAAATTGACAATCCTAATAACTGATTGCAGAGTGAAAAACAAATAAATAATATTGTAAAATTGCCTCACAGATTCTGAATTAATTATTGCATAATCCAAGAACTCCATAAAGTACAGTCTGAAAATCCTACTTTAAAGTAAATAAAACCACTAAAAAATATCGTCATACACTTCATACGAGTAGTTTAAGTGAAAAGCAAACTAAATTTATCGCCCCGAAAAAAAATATATTTTGCATTTTAAGTGCATAATTTATTAAATATTACTACTATTACTACAACTGTTATGATAATAATAATAATAATAATAATAATAATAATAATAATAATAATAATAATAATAATACCGGCTTTGTTTGTCTTTTCGAAGTTTTCACCAGGTAGAGTTCCTAGAGAAATAAACAGAAGACTCGATAGTTCTACTACACATTTCTACTCTTGTCTAGAAAGAAATATAATGTAGGATCATATTTATTTTAGAGCTTAAATTTAAAAGGATAACGATTTGAGTTCAACTCTATTCATCACTGTTGTTTATTTCTAAGGTTACGAGTCTATTTTATTAGGGTCTCAAACACTCTTTCAAAAGGGAATGGTTTGGAACAAGTATGTGTTAAAATTTAAGATGAAAATAAATAAATAAAAATAAATGGAAAATATTCTTGGAACGGATTTATTTCAGTTAATTTAAGATGAAAGAAAACAAAAAACTATTAAAAAATTTTATTTCTGAAAGGACAGAATTCAAAAAGGCTTTTGAAGAAGAAGAAGGAAAAAAAAAGCGCCATTTTTCACCTTGCGATTAAAACAAGCGCGAGATCAGGAGTAATAATAAAGTATGACTAGATGCTCCAATAATAATAATAATAATAATAATAATAATAATAATAATAATAATAATAATAATAATAATAATAATAATAATAAGCCAATAATAAAAAGAATAATAATAATAACGAATATAATAATAATAATGAAGATAATAATAATAATAATAATAATAATAATAATAATAATAATAATAATAATAATAATAGCCTTTTTATTTAAGAATAAAGCACAGAGTAATTGTAAATAGAAATATAGAGAGAGACCATGCATCTAATGATAATAATAATAATAATAATAATAATAATAATAATAATAATAATAATAATAATAATAATAATAATAATAATAATAATAATAATATCAATAATATTAATAATAATAATAATAATAAAATGGAAAATCTACACCTAGTAATTATTTAACAATTTTTTTTAGTTAGTCTAAACTTGTTAACGAGGTTAAACCATTGGCAGTTTTCTTGACTTGAAGAGGTAATCTTCCTGAAGATTTAAAATGGTGGAGGCCACAGAACTCCTGCAGAAGACGAGCGAGTCGAGAACTTGTTTTTGAGAAGCGTAAACAGGACTCCCACACTGACAAACAGAAAGGCAAAGTATTCAGTTTCGATATCTTTTATTATGAGATCAAATGAATGCTACAATAGTTAATGATAATAATAATAATAATAATAATAATAATAATAATAATAATAATAATAATAATAATAATAATAATAATAAATAATAATAATAATAATAATAAAAATAATAATAATAATAATAATAAATAATAAAAATAATAATAATAATAATAATAATAATAATAATAATAATAATAATAAGGATTGGAAAACTTTTCATAATAAATTATTATTATTATTATTATTATTATTATTATTATTATTATTATTATTATTATTATTATTATTATTATTCATTTATACGATGTTTTTATTAAAAGGGTAAAAGAAAAGTTTTTAAGCAATATTTACTTAAATTCTTCACAATTCACTGTTTTAATTAAAAAGTTAAATTTTATTTCGTATTAAATGCGAAATTAAGCAAATGACAACTGAAAACCTGAAGGGTCAAAAATATGCACATTTTTAACAATTCAGGGATGGAGTGAAGTATCGGTATCGGTATCGGTCAAGTTGAAAGTCTTGGTATCGGTAAAAATTTTGAAATCGCTCCATCCCTACTTAACATTAAAACTGATGCTAATGCTAATGCGAAAATTTTATTTATAAAGAAGGCGTGAATAATAATAATAATAATAATAATAATAATAATAATAATAATAATAATAATAATAATAATAATAATAATTATAAGAGATCCACACGTGATCAAAACCAAATAAATATTTGATGTGAATTCTGACACATTCTTTGAAGAGAATGTGATAAAATTCGGTAGAAGAAACGTAAATTGCACGAGACTTAATTCTGTTATAGTGACTCAAGCAGTGATTTGAAAGGTATTAATCCCGGGTTCGATGCCTTGTGATTAATTCAGGGTTTGATCCCTTGTGATTAATCCCGGGTTCGATTCCTTATGATTAATCCCGGGTTTGATTCCTTGTGATTA
>SEYY01000426.1:167547-172547 GCA_009176605.1 Armadillidium nasatum
GTCCAAAGAAACTTCCTCAAGAGAGAGAGAGAGAGAGAGAGAGAGAGAGAGAGAGAGAGAGAGAGAGAGAGAGAGAGAGAGAGAGAGAAGAGTCTAAATACACAATACTCAAAATAGACTCTGATGCTTATTTACCTTTCTGTAACTTGAACCATAACAATGTCTGAAAATAATATATATATATATATATATATATATATATATATATATATATATATATATATATATATATATATATATATATATATATATATATATATATATATATATATATATATATATATATATATATATATATATATATATATATATATATATATATTATATATATATATATATATATATATATATATATATATATATATATATATATATATATATATATATATATATATATATATATATATATATATATATATATATATATATATATATATATATATATATATATATATATATATATATATATATATATATATATTCTTACCTTCAGTTGTAGTTGTTATATCGTCCCCTGGAAGTTTTTCATCATAGTATTCTTGGGTATCTTCAGAACTTTCATCTTCAAAATCTACACTTTTCACAATATCATAAGTTTCATTTGATATTGAAGAATCGTATTCATCAGGTGATGATATCGTTGTGTGAGACTCCGTTGTTTCCCCAGGTTTTTCCTCTTCGGTTGCACTGCCACCTAAGGTTTCCAATTCCTTTGTATATGTTGTGGTTGTTGGATCTTCAGATGTTGAATCGACAGAAGTCTCAGAGGATTCTTCTGTTAAATCAGGAGTTGCAGTTATTTTTGGAGTTTTGTCTTCTTGAGATTTTTCTTCTTCATAGTCTTTTCCTTCTTCTTCATCTTCTTCTTGACTGGAACTTTCTTCTTTTTCTTTCTTCTTCTCTTCTGATGAGTCGACAGACATATTAAAGAAAATATCTGTTATGTCTTCAAGTTCTTTGTAATCAATGTCTTGATCTTCTTTAATGTCTTCATCTTCTTTGATGTCATAATCTTTTTTGATGTCTTCATCTTCTTTGATGTCATAATCTTCTTTGATGTCATAATCCGGTTCACTTGTTGAGTCAGGATGTGAGTCCTCTTTCACCTCCTCTGTCTCTTCATCCTTTTCTTCATTTATTGAACTCACTGACTCTTCATGCTCTAATTCCAGATCGTTCAT
Source organism: Armadillidium nasatum (assembly GCA_009176605.1). Lineage (NCBI taxonomy): Eukaryota > Metazoa > Arthropoda > Malacostraca > Isopoda > Armadillidiidae > Armadillidium > Armadillidium nasatum. The sequence continues at coordinate 168,729 of SEYY01000426.1, forward strand.
CAACCTCTGTCGCTTCCTCTTTGGAAGCATAGGGTGTTGTGTGTTCATATTTTACATCTTCAACACTTTTAGTTAAAGGCTTTACTGAAGAAGTCTCTAGGAACGAAGTCGTAGAAGAAGTAGTTGTTTCATTGACTTCTACAAAAGGACTAAAGCCTTCCAAAACTGTCAGAGTATAATGAATAGCGACAGGAGGATCCGTCTCTTTAATACAGGTATACGTTTTTGAGTCATTGACGTTGGTATTATGTATGAAAAGGTTTCGAGTAAAATTATCAGGAGTGTCTAACTCGAATCTTTCGTCTCTCGTTAATTTAAGAACGTCCACGTACAAGAGGAAGTCATTTTCGTTAATTTTCCATATCAATGGAACCTGCAATGGAAATCAATTTATCTTATATATATATATATATATATATATATATATATATATATATATATATATATATATATATATATATATATATATATATATATATATATATATATATATATATATATATATATATATATATATATATATATATATATATATATATATATATATATATATATATATATATATATATATATATATATATATATATATATATATATATATATATATATATATATATATATATATATATATATATATATATATATATATATATATATATGCAAATAACGTTTTAAAATACGTATAATAAATGTATATATTTCATAGATATACAAAACTTTAAAAACTTTATAAAGTTTTTGAAATTTATTCCTTTTGTGTGTATGTGTGTATGTTGGTGTGTGCGTGTTTAATGTTTCAGATTAATAAATAATTTTTTAAATTATTAAACCCAAAATATTTTTTTAGGAAATAAATAAATAAATATTAATTAATTAGTTTTAATTTATTAATTATTATTATATTGTTAATTTATATTTATAAAGTTAGCTATTTCCAATGTTTCAGGAATTTTTCCCCTATTTTGAAAACCAATAAAGTTCTTTTGTTTTTTATGTGAAACCCGGGCCCGGGTTTCAGTTGCCATGACCGTGTCTTAACGGTAGAGTGATTGAATCACGTGCTAGAAGGCGCTGGTTCGATCTCTCAAGTGGATCTTGCACTGCAAAAATTGTCCTAACGAATCGTTGGGACAAATGGTAAAAATATCAGTTATTTTCATTATTAGAAAATAAATCGGTGAAGTGACTTTTTATGCTTAACATTTCTTTTCTCTATTGAAAATTTTATTGCAATATTTTTGTCACTTGTCCCAACGATTCGTTAGGACAATTTTTGCAGTGTAGGCAAAAATTACCAAGATATTCCTCTCCTCAAATAAAGTGTTGCGGTAAAGAGCGAACCTAAAAGGGAAAAAAATTTAAATTAAAAAAATAAAAAAAAATAAAAAAAAAAATAAAAAAAAATAAAAAAAGGCAATCAATTAATAAATGTAAATATAAAGAAGAATCTTACTTCCTCATCGACTTGAATGGTGCAAGGAAGAGTGATCAGTCTTTTCGCTCAGAACAGTTTTCGTCAAGTGTTTTTCTCCAATTTCTGAAATTCAACGAAAAACAAAATGTGTTTGTGTGTGTGTGTGTGTATAACAAAACCTAGAAACATCCAAAAATATGGGTTGCATATTGGTTATATGATCCTATTTTTAGATATTTCTGGTGTGAGGGTTATAAGATTTTTCTATTATACAATTTAATAAGGGAAGGATCCAATCTCAAAAAAGATTTTTTATTTTTCGACCGATTAAGCTGAAATTTACAATGTAAATGAATTTTTTAAATCTAAGAACTTTCGATTTCTTACGTTTTTCTGAGTTTCTAAAGGTTTAAAAGTTATAGGGGATCAAAATTCAAAATGAGAATAAATAAAAGTCGTAAAACAGTGGTCCAAATGACCCAAAAACTCCCCTATGCATCTCAGCCCCAATTTCTACATTTGAATCAGAAAACATTTTGGAATATTACTGATAGCGATTGATTTCAAAAAAAATTTTTTTTTTTTTAGATGAAAAAAAACATACCCTTCCGGAGAAAAAAAATTTTAAAAAAAAACCCTGTGTTGAAAGTTTTTTAAATTTAGGTATTGTTTAGAGGAGGGATAGATCTAAAACTTTTATTTAAGACACTTTTAAAACCTATTTGTATGGTTCGAGATACAGCTCTCAAACTGGAAATTTTGAAATTTCGTCGAAAATTGGCCATTTTCGATAAGTTGTATCACGAACCAGACAAATAGATTTTAAAAGTGCCTTAAATGAAAGTTTTAGATCTATCCCTCCTCTAATCACCTGCCAAAAATTAAAAAAACTTTCAACACAGAGTTTTATTTTTTTTTTTTTTTTTTTTTTTTTTTGTCCGAATGTGAATTTTTTGAAATTGGAAGAAAAAAATTCCGACACCTGATCAAGTAAGGGCATATAACTTTTTTTCTGTAACGCAGAGAACAAAACTCTATTAGAAGCTTTTGTAGCCAATAGATTTAGAAATGCACATACCAAATTTCAGACCAAAAAAAAATTTATGCGGCCTTATTTGAACATGATTTGAACATACCTTAAATTTCAAAACGGTTTAAAATTTTCGTAAAAAAGCTATCTATACTTAAATTTTCAGGAGAATCGGATGAAAATAAAAAATTTTCAACATTGGATCTTTCCCATAATTATATGAAGAGTGTTTTAACTACAACTATATTCTTATTATTACTGCTCAAGCATCAGATCATTTTTCAAAAACAAATACGCGGCTAATTATGAACATGAGAAAATGAGGGAATTATCGAAGTCACGTGGGATTATCAAGGACTGTTCCAGCGCTATCGATCATGTTAAATCGTGTTTATTTCAATTTAATTAAAGAGTTTGTAAACTCTTTCTCATTAAAGTTTAACGTTATCAAATCAGGTACAAAAATAATATTGACATTTAATAAAATAAATTTTTATAATGGTTACCGAAGGTGTCAATTCTAGGAGGAATTGTTGAGTAAGTTGAAAGTGAAGTTGATGAAGTTGAAGTCTTGCTCACCGAAAATACGTAAGGCTGAGTTGTGTCCCAAAAGTCTGAGGGGTTTTCTGCAAAATTTTATTATTATTATATTATATTATTAAAGCAGTAAGTGCAGTATCATAAGAATAATCCAGTTTAATTTGAAAGGTATATCCATTATATATATTTATTATTTTGATTCAAATTATTTTACCGAATTTAGTTTATTTGAAGATGTTTACTGGTTACCCACTTTACCTTTTTCAGATTGTAAACTTCCGGCGGGAACGATTTCTACTTTGTGGCTATTGCGAGCAATGGGAGAGGTGTTGACCGTGCAGTCGTAAGTCCCAGAATCTTCTTGATTAACACCCCGTATTGTAAGACGAATAAGCCTTTCCCCCACGGCTCCATCCCCGAACTTGGCTGTCATTCTTGGGTCTTGACTAACAAGTTCGTTGTCGTAAACGAGAATGTTGTCGTTGAACACTATAATAGGCTAACGTAAAAAAATAATATTTAGAAAAAACTTTCAAAGTAGTCCAAATTGTAAATATGGATTCGGAATCGGTTGTGATTTAGACTCTGGATCTAATTCCAACTTAGACCTGGTTCCGATTTCCGATTCAGACCTCAGCATCGATTCAAATTCCGATTCTAATGATATCAAATAACAAAAGATAAAACTCAACCTTAAAGTATGCGAGAAGAGGACTAACAAGACACATGAGGGTCATACGCTTCCCTTCTTCCACTTTAGAAGGTCCTGAGAGCTCGACCAACCTTTCAGGCATGAGGGACGGCGACGGAGTTGTCGATGACGAAATAAGGATAG
>SEYY01000426.1:175047-177547 GCA_009176605.1 Armadillidium nasatum
TCCGTAGCCACTGATGTTTGAAATCTCGCATCCGTTTCATTATTATGTACTTCGATGAAAGCCCCATAAATAAACGAAAGGTCTTACCATAAATGTCGAATGTTTATGAAGGCCTCCTTCGCGAATACTGCTTCAGGAATCGTTGCTCGACACGCCCATGTCCCTCCGTCAGATGTCTCGACCTTGTTTAGTCTCATCCTGTAACTGACGTCTTTCTCCGGGAGGGGAAGACCTTCTTTCTCCTGCATGTAACTCGCCCTTTCATTCACTTGAGCTCCTGCTATGGTAGGATCTATATAGAGGTATGGACGTCCATCGTGGCTGAATTCTACAGTCTGACATTATTATTATTATTATTATTATTATTATTATTATTATTATTATTATTATTATTATTATTATTATTATTATTATTATTATTATTATTATTATTATTATTATTATTATTATTATTATTCATTAATGCCAAAACTCACGTGAATGTAGTCCTTGAATCCTTTGAGTCTGCATTCGAGGATGAGGTCGGACTGAACCCAAAGTGGTTCATTCTTCGGTATTTGGTTCATTTCAATTGATAAATCTGCCAGACCTTAAAAAAAATAAAAATTAAAAAAAAATTAACAAATTTAAATCTGTAAAGTCATATTAAAATAACATTTAATTGATTTTAAATTTAAATTAATCTTTTTAAATTAAATAATTGGTGTTTTTATTTGAAATTAATCTCTTTTTTTTTAAATGAAATTAGTTTTGAATTTGAATTTGTCATTTTAATTAAATTAAATATTTTCACCTTAAGTTTATTTTTGTAAGAAGTTAAATTTTAAATTTGTCTTTTTAAAGACAATAAACTTTTAAAATTTGAATTTCAATTAAATTTTGATAATTCAAATTTAAATTTTTAAACGACATTAAATTTTATTGACTTATATTTACCTTTTCAAATTAAAACTTTTTTTTTTTTTAATTAAATCCATCTTTTTAAATAACATTAAAATTTTTGAAAATTTATTTCAAATACTAAATTTTTATATATTTTAATTTATGTAACTAAATTTTATTTTTTTTTAAATTTTATTTTATTACCAGTCAATAATTTTTCAAAAAACTTTAATAAATAAATTTAAAGACATTAAACTTTTAAATTTTAAATTAAAATTTAAATATAATTAAATTAAAACTTTCAAAATTAAATATTAAATTAAATCAAATTTTTAAATTTAAATTAATCTTTTTAAATATTAACTTAATTTATCTCTTAAAATTAAATTAAATTTTTGAATTATAATATTTATTTTTTATTGAAAATAAAAAATTATTTTTTGATATTTTCAATTTATCTTAAATTTAATTAAAATTTTAATAACTATTAAATATCTTTTTAATTAAAAAGATAGAATTAAAGAAAGATAAACAAAAGTAAGACAAAAAGATTAATTAAAAAGGTAAATTAAAGAAAGGGGAACAAAAGTAAGACAAAATGATTAATTAAAAAAGTAAAATTAAAAACAAGTTAAACAAAAGTAAGGCAAAATGATTAATTAAAAAGGTAAAATTAAAAAAGGGTAAACAAAAGTAAGACAAAAAGATTAATTAAAAAGGTAAAATTAATGAAAGGTAAACAAAAGTAAGACAAAAAGATTAATTAAGAAGGTAAAATTAAATCAAGGTAAACAAAAGTAAGAGAAAATGATTAATTAAAAAGATAAAATTAAAGAAAGGTAAACAAAAGTAAGACAAAATGATTAATTAAAAAGGTAAAATTAAAGAAAGGTGAGCAAAAGTGTAAAATAAAAATGTTAATTAAAAGGTAAGATAAGGAAATTAAATAAAAAGGAAAAAATAAAAATTATTAAAAAGTTACGATATAAAGGTAAAGTAAAAAGAATAAATAAAAAGGTAAAATAAAATAGGTTAATTAAAAATGTAAGAAAAAAAAGGTAAGATGAAAAGTTTAAATTTAAAGATAAGATAAATATTAAATATGAAAAAGGAAAAAGAAATAAATAAAAAAGTAAGATGAAAAGGTAAAGTAAAAATACTAAATAATAAGGTAAGAAACAAAGTAAAAGGTAAGATAAAAAGATTAAATAAAGGGTAAAATATAAAGGTAAAGTAAAATGATTAAATAATAATCTAAGATTTAAACATATTTAATTCATATTTTTAAATTCAGATTTGAAGTTAAAACGTTTATAATTATTATTATTATTATTATTATTATTATTATTATTATTATTATTATTATTATTATTATTATTATTATTATTATTATTATTATTATTATTATTATTATTATTATTATTATTATTATTATTATTATTATTATTATTATATTATTATTATTATATTTATTATTATTATTATTATTATTATTATTATTATTATTATTATTATTATTATTATTATTATTATTATTATTATTATTATTATTATTATTATTATTATTATTATAATTATTATTATTATTATTTTATTATTATTTATTATTATTATTATT
>SEYY01000426.1:182547-190047 GCA_009176605.1 Armadillidium nasatum
CATATTATTAAAGACTCGTAATATTAAAGACTCTTATTATTAATGCCTCTTATTATTAAAGACTCGTATTATTAAAGCCTCCTATTAATTATTACCGTGAGTGGAGACTTGGGTTTCAACGGTGACGCTTTCCTTTTCATTGTATCCCCTGCAACGATAATTCCCTTCATGAACAGGCATTGCTTCATCCAAGAGGAGCTCTTGTCTCTCCCCAACTTGTTTTTCTCCTTCCAAAAGTGGTTCCGTTTCCACTTCAAAACCTTCTGCTTCGATTTCTCCTTCAGTTTTCGCTTCTTCCACTATTTTCCATTGTCCATCTGAGAAATATTCATCTCACAATTTACTTAAATTAAAAGTCAATTTATATATATATATATATATATATATATATATATATATATATATATATATATATATATATATATATATATATATATATATATATATATATATATATATATATATATATATATATATATATATATATATATATATATATATATATATATATATATATATATATATATATATATATATATATATATATATATATATATATATATATATATATATATATATATATATATATATATATATATATATATATATATATATAACTGAGTATAATAAGTATTATTTAAAAATGTGAAAAAATGAAAAGTCATATTTTAATTAAGAGAGTAAACGAAACTTTTAGAATTTTTTAATAGATTAAATAAAACTTTAAAATATTTAATTAAAGATAAAATTTTAAATAATTTATTTCAACATAAATAACTTTTAAATTAATAAATTAAAAATTAAATAATAACATCAACTTCGCGTAATTAACTTCATATTAATTTGTTTATTTTTCAAAAATATTTAACTGAATGTCTTTTACTGTGAAGAACTAGTCATTGGGAGGGGTGGTGGGGTGAGAAGGGAGTTGCTCTGTGGGGGGTGAGGAGGGGGTTGCTGTGGAAGGTAAGAAAGGGTTGCTGTGGGGGTTGAAAATATTTCCCTAAAAATTCAAACTATTAAAAATAATTGTTAATTTATGAGTGATAAGAAAGGTATGTAATGACCTCTATTTTAGTAACCTTATCGTGCACAATCCATTGTTTATATATATATATATATATATATATATATATATATATATATATATATATATATATATATATATATATATATATATATATATATATATATATATATATATATATATATATATATATATATATATATATATATATATATATATATATATATATATATATATATATATATATATATATATATATATATATATATATATATATATATATATATATATATATATATATATATATATATATATATATATATATATATATATATATATATATATATATATATATATATATATATATATTATATATATATATATATATATATATATATATATATATATATATATATATATATATATATAAAGTAGGTTAGATGAAATATTGGCGATTTTCTTGGATTTAGCAGATATGAAAAAATATTATAAAGCTAAAAATAAAACCTTGAAATCTGCTGAGTGAGCATTATTGTCTTTTGGAGTAGTTGTGTTGCAAATTTTTAATTAAACGTTGTTATTTTCATGACGGGTTTGAAAAAGAAGCGAGGATGTGGCAAAAAGATTAACCTAATATCAGAAAGGTCTCTCCTTATTCAACAGTGGTACAAACTATAGAGTGATTGACTCATGTGGCTTGAGGGCGCCCGTTCGATCCCACTTGGGGTTCCTAGATATATACTACCTAGAAAAGTTCCTCTCCTCAAATAGGGTAAAGACAGTGAGATGTGAACTTTGAAAAAAGAAAGATAGAGAAAAAAAAGCAATTTTTTCCTTTTGTGGGTGGCATAGAACACTTTCTATCCTCCCCCTCCCCCTCCCTCCTCCCATTCTCCCTTCCCCCCACTCTCCCTCTCATCTTCCAAAAATAATATATATTCCTAACTGAATACACGTTCAACAGAGATAATGTGGTAAATGATTTCTTTTGCTTATTTTCAATACTCAAATTTTAATCAATATCTGCTATAAAAAAGGTGATTTTGGTTTATACTTATGTTCTTTTCCCATAATACAGTAGGAATTGGATAACCAACAACAGTGCATGGTAAGGATAGTCTGTCACCTAGAGGAACTTTAATGAACACTGGAGGAGATTCTTCTACGTAAGGAGGAACTATGGAAGAAAAATTAGTTATAAACATTATGATTGTTCAAGAATTTATAAACACAATAATTAATAATTATAAAAATATATTACATTGTCAAATTCTTTAATAATTTCTGTACCTACGAAAAATTAGTTATAAACATTATGATTATTCAAGAATTTATAAACACAATAATTAATAATTATAAAAATATATTACAATGTCAAATTCTTTAATAATTTCAGTACCTATGAAAAATTAGACATAAACATTATGATTATTCAAGAATTTATAAACACAATAATTAATAATTATAAAAAATATATTACAAAGTCAAATTCTTTAATAATTACAGTACCTATTTCTCTGACAATAGTAGAAGCTGAACCGTATGGGGCTGTGCATGTGTAAGATCCAACGTGAGCTCTGGTAGGGATTGGAAGACTTAAGTCGTGATGGGTTATGTTGTGAGCATCTTCTCGAATCACTTCCTCAGCCCACCAATCAGAACGAAGTTCTTCCCCTTTGAAAAGCCAAATCACTTTCTGAAATTCATAAAAATACAACAAAAAAACTTCGATGTTATAACAATTAATAATTAAATTGCCCTTCTGACAAGCTTTAAATTTAAATTTAAATTTTAATTTTAATTTTAATTGACATTTATCGAAATCCATTTCTAAGATCTTTAATATGTTGGTAATGCTGATTATATTAAATTTTATATTAGTTCATGTTGGTTTATTTTCCTTAAATTTGTTTCTCCTTTTCACAAATTCCTCTGCCGTTATGCCACGGCAGCAACAAGTCCATCGTAAAATAAATTAGCACCTACAATTATCAGAGTAATTTTTAATTTAATAATATAGTTAACGAAATAACTTACAAAATAAATGATATAATTTTAATTTATAAATATAAATTACCTTTTCTCCTTTTGCGTATTGTGTGCTGCATGTCAAGCGTAGGACTTCTCCGACCACGAAATCCCATCCTTTTACCCCGAGAACCCTCGGAAGGCGACCTACAAAAATGTTCATCATTTTAAATTTCAAATATAGTAATAAAATATTTAAGACTCTTAAAAATATTAAAATAATGGAAAGATTAAGGAAGGAAAGAAAGGTGTTCCAAGTACTTTTGAGACAAATGAGGCAAAGATCGTTTCCGTTTCAATAGTCCATTAATCATATAACAAACTGACCACCAAATGAACTCCGAATACAACAAACTGACCACCAAATGAACTCCGAATACAACAAACTGACCACCAAATGAATAATAATACAACAAACTGACCACCAAATGAACTCCGAATACAACAAACTGACCACCAAGTGAACTCCTAATGGACACATTTGAGAGATCGTTCGTCCCTTTCCCATCGAAAGAAATTCTACATTTTATTTAAAATAATTGCACGAAATACTAAAATACAATTGAAACACAAATAGAGTATCGATATTATTATCTCTCGCTTGAGGTGAGAATGTGATAGAGGTGGTAGACGTGGTAGAGGTGGTAGACCGCGCTACACGACCTTCATTCATTCATTAAAATTGGTTCAAATAGTGTAAAAATTTTTGTGTATCTGAATATCGACCAATAAAAAGTAATGGAATGAAAAATCTGGTTTTATTATTATTATTAATATTACTATTACTATTATTTTTATTATTATTATTATTATTATTATTATTATTATTATTATTATTATTATTATTATTATTATTATTATTATTATTATTATTATTATTATTATTATTATATTATTATTATTATTATTATTATTATTATTATTATTATTATTATTATTATTATTATATTATATTATTATTTATTATTATTATTATTATTATTATTATTATTATTATTATTATTATTATTATTCATTATTATTATTATTATTATTATTATTATTATTATTATTATTATTATTATTTCAGTATTATCTTATAGTTATGTAAATGATTTAAAACATTTGAGGATAAAGCTATGAAAACGAATGTTTATATGAAGATTCTGCAGATGTTCTGCACGAAAACTGTCGAGACTTACATCAACAGATGAGCAAAGGAGGCATGATTAATATTAAAGAATCGTTTTATCTAAGCCAATCAAACACGAATGAAAGAAGCATTCTTACTTTTATTACTTGTCGTTTATTCTAAGAACGCCCTTAAAAATAATCAGTTTCTAAGACAGAATATTTTAATAACAATTGGGCATTTTCAGGTAGCTTCGATTAGTTCGCTTAACATTCCCTAGACACACACACACACACACACTCATGTATACTTACATACACATATACATACATACATACGTACTTACATGCATACATACATACATACATACATACATACATACATACATACATACATACATACATACATACATACATACATACATACATACATACATACATACATACATACATACTAACATACATACTAACATACATACATACATACTTACATACATACATATATACATACATACATGCATACACTTGTCATACAAATATTTACAGTAAAGTTTCAATCCCATTAAATAAATGATAGAAACTCGCTGGATATTCATGGAATGCTAAATGATGAGCCTAAGTTGGCTCTATGTATTTTGTGAAATGAAAATTTCACACTTTGCGAACATTGCCCTATTTAAGGAGGGAAATTTTGTAGGTAGTTTCTACCTAGGATTCTTATGAGGGATCGAACCAGCACCTACAAGACCGTGAGTAAATTCCTCTACCGTTATTCCACGGCAGCAACAAATTCATCATAAAATAAATCTACCGTTATTCCACGGCAGCTTCCTCTAACGTTATTCCACTGCAGCAACAAGTTCATGGTAAAATAAATCTACTGTTATTCCACGGCAGCTTCCTCTACCGTTATTCCACGGCAGAAACAAGTTCATCGCAAAGTAAATTAGCTCTGTTCAAAATGTGTAATTTCAGATATCCTGAAAATGAATGTGGGTGACTATTCTCAGGAGAGAATTTCACATATTGTGCAGATCTTTGAATGAGGATATTCCACATAAAATGTAGCTAGAATTTAGCATAATTTAGAGACAATTGCATATTGTGGAAGCTGGTGCTACAAAATCATTAATATGAATTATTTCTTTCAATATTTATTTTATCTGAGTGATAACATTCTTTGACAATCCTTAAAAATACTTCAGTTTTTAAATGCAAAAAAATACCTTCAATATTGATCTTTTATAGTTATATCATACCGTTCCGATTTTTATGAAACTTTATATCGATATATCGAATATTGATTATATTTTATCCCCACTCATGGGTCGTTATTTTATCCGAGTGAGAAGATTTTTTGACAATCCTTAAAAATACTTCAGTTTTTAAATGCAAAAAATACCTTCAATATTTATTAGAAATCCTTTTGAGTCTCCAGGGACGTAGCAACTATACTGGCCGTTATCTTTCCATGAAAAATTCTCAATTACAAGAGTGGATCGCATGTTGCCGTTTTGGAGGACGTCGTCTGTTTTTCGAGGACTAGGACTTTCGATGCTAATGTCCAGACTACCTCCATCTTTGAACCATAAGATCTGGAATACGTTCAAAGTTTCACATTATTATTATTAGAATTTAATTTTTATTTAATTTTCAAATATATTTGATTTAGATTTTAATTTTTAATAATTTAATTTAGATTTTAATTTTTAATAATTCAATTTAGATTTTAATTTTAAATAATTTAATTTAGGATAAAATTTAAATTTAGAATTTAATTTTAAATAATTTAATTTGGAATAAAAATTTAATTTAGAGTTTAATTTTAAATACTTTAATTTGAAATAAAAATATAATATAGAATTTAAATATAAAATTTCATTTGCTTTAAATTAATAAATTTATATTATAATTTAGATTTTAATTTAGAAAAATAAATTTAGTAAAGAAAATTTATTTTAATTTACAATAAACAATTTGATTTAATTTTTTTTAAATTTATTTAAAAACGTAATTTAAATTTGAATAATAATTTTAAATTTGAATTTAATTCAGTTTAGAAAATTTAATTTAAACAGGATAATATATATTTTAGTTTAATACATTTAGAATAATAAATTTAAATATATTTTCTAAATGTTTAAAATTTATTATTTATTTCTTTATTTTCATTAGTTTATACCTTACATTTTCTGGGCAAATCCTAAACAAAAAAAACTTAGAAACTTAATTACATAAAGGCAAAATAAATAAATAAATAAAAAAAGTTCTTATTAAAAAGTTTGGTTTTAAAATTTTTTTAACATACCATAACGCACTAAAACATAGGTACTGAATAAAATATAATTAACTTATTATTGGTTAAGCAATTTAATATAAACAAAAGATTAATAAACTATCAGTTAATATTAATAGTAATTAGAGGAAATATTATATTCCAATATAGAACTTATAAAGGATATAATTATAAAGGACGTGGCAAATGACCTAAAATGAGTTAAGGACCGACCTGCGAATCTGTTCCTGAAACAATGCATTCGATGGTTAAATTTTGACCGTATTGGATCTCGTCCTTGGAAGGAACAGCTCTCAGGGACTCTATTTTGGCCACTGTAAAGAGAATAGTTAAACAAGATAAATAACAACAAAAAATATTGTTTTATTTGTTAATTGATGGAAACAAAAACCATTGTCATCGATTCCACTTTTCTCTTCCCCAATGAAATGCAACATATTTACGAGTATAATCATAATATAATTTGTATACTTATGAAGGTCTTATAAAACAAATAGTTTTGTTTCAACTGTTAAAAACAGAAATTGACAAATGAGAATAAATAACAAGAATTTAATGTTTTACTCAAAGTTAAATTTTAACATTTTGCACAATATTTGAAGGCCAAAGATTTAATTAGATTTATTTTCAGACGAGAATTGTTCTTAACTTCAAAAACACAATTTGAACTTATTTTTCAGTACTGAGAGAGAGAGAGAGAGAGAGAGAGAGAGAGAGAGAGAGAGAGAGAGAGAGAGAGAGAGAGAGAGAGAGAGAGAGAGAGATAAACAGGGAGAAGGACAGACAATAAGAGAGATACAGACTGAGAAAGAAAGAAAGAAAGAGAGGAAGAGATCGGTAGAGTCAACTACAAAAGTAATTAAAAATGAACGTAAATAATTACACTTTTGAAAAATTATAATTTAGAGGAAAATAAAAAGGTTTCTAATAGTTTCTAAGGATCTAATTATTATTTGAAATATATTTAATTGCAAATGAGCCATTTTTAATTTCAATTTTTATATTTCCACCATATAAAATTCAAATATTAACTGCAAAA
>SEYY01000426.1:195047-200047 GCA_009176605.1 Armadillidium nasatum
ATTGTTTTTGGAAGTTCATTCCATTATTCTAATCCTTTGAACAATATAATTTTACGAGTTTTTTCTAGAGTGTATTTTGTTTTACCTAGAGTACGTGAGTTTGTGCTGCTCAGATTTGATCTTATTACATTTTGGTTTTTCATTACTAAATTTGTCAGTAATTCACTTGTCATTCCGTTTATGACTTTGAAAATTTGTGTAGCCATTGTGAGAGTGAACATATCTTGTAGTTTGTGTATGAATAATTTTTTGAAGAGTGGACTTGTATGTTCATGATAATTGCGTGATCCAGATCATTTATGAATTATTATTTTTATATAGTATTATTAAGGGTTGTAGCAGGTATAGACTTGCGCATCCCCATACCGGTAGGTGTGGCTACAAGGCTGTGATATAGATTTTTTACTAAATATTTTGAATAAAGTTTTTTTATCTTTAGAAATGGATAGGTAGCATATGAAAATTTGCTAATAAGACTATGGATGTGTTCTTTGATGGCGAGTTTCTCATAAAAAATAACTCCTAATAATTTTCAGATGTTGCTTAGGTTTATGATTGTGTCTCTTGTTATAACTTGATAAGATTTTTAACGTTTGCCATTATTAAGTATTTTGTTTTTGCAGGTTCAAAGAAAGCCTGTTAGCCTCTACCAAGGTTAAAACATTTTCTAATACATTATTTACTTTTTGTGTTTAGGGTATCTATATTACGGTCTGTTGCTAAAATATCGGTATCGTAAAAATAATAATAATAATAATAATAATAATAATAATAATAATAATAATAATTAATAATTATTTTATTTATTAATATTATTAATACTCAATAAAATCCTATCTGCATTATATAATCAAATAAATAAATAAAATATAAATTAAATGAATAAAAAATAAATTAAAATCAATATGTAATTCAAAAAATAAAAATTTAATTAAATGAAAAATAATTAAATTAAATGTAAATAAATAAATAAATTTAAAAATGAATGAATGAAAATAATTAAAGAAAAATAAATAAATTAAAAAAAAATACTTAGTAAATAAATAATAAAAATAAAAAATAAAATTTTTTTTTTTTTTTTTTTTGAAAAAAAAAATTTAAAATTTAAAAATTAATAAAAAAAAGTTAAATAAAAATAAGTAAATATGTAATTGAAAATGAATAAATAAATTGAATATTAATAAAAAAAAATTTTTAAATATAAAAATAAATATAAATATATGGAAAATAAAGAAATAAAACCAATTTTAATAAAAATGGAAATAAATATTAGAAAAAATATATAAAAGAAAAATAATTATAAAAAATAACGAATAATAAATAAATAAAAATATAAGTAAATATTTAAATAATTCTAAAGAGTTTCATTAAATAGAAAACTACACAAAATTCTCTATAATCAAACACACACACAAGCACACACACACAAACACACAAATACACATACAAATACATACACAATTGCATTACAAACTCAATTTTATGTTGAAGTTATCAAGGTAGCAAAAATTTGGCAACATAAAAATCTTTAAAATTAACGACGTTTTTATTGCTTTAAAAATTTGTTTTTTTGCATTTAAAAATAACAATTAATGATAATACGACTTCACCATTTTAATAATAATAATAATAATAATAATATAATAATAATAATAATAATAATAATAATAATAATAATAATAATAATAATAATAATAATAATAATAATAATAATAATAATAATAATAATAATAATAATAATAATAATAATATATAATAATAATAATAAATATTATAATTATAATAATATTAATAATAATAATTATAATTATTATTATTATTATTATTATTATTATTATTATTATTATTTATTATTATTATTTATTATTTATTATTTATATATTATTATTATTATTATTATTATTATTATTAATTATTATTATTATTATTATTATTATTATTATTATTATTATTATTATTATTATTATTATTATTATTATTATTATTATTATTATTATTATTATTATTATTATTATTATTATTATTATCATGTTATTATGTTTCTTTTACTGACTACCTAGAAATACACAAAAGTCAAAATTCTCTTTTACAAGCATATCAAGTTCTGAAGTCGAAGTGCACAATAAATAGTTTGAAAAACATAAACTCCAACATTAATAGCATACCAAACTGAATATAAAAATACTGCGCTAATGAAATATCGCCAATATTAGCGATCCTCTACAATACTTCACTTGAGTTAGGTCACTTTCCAGAAGAACTGAAAATACCAAGAGTTACCCCAGTTCCTAAAACCGTTGACACATCAGTTCCTAATAACTTCCGTCCCATCACTATCCTACATACAATTGGTAAAATATTCGAGAAATGGGTGCATACACAACTTGCAAACTACTTTTACGAGAATGAACTACTTTCACCAACTCAGTTTGGATTCACAAAAAATCGCAATGCAGAAGACGCACTAATTCTCCTTACTGAAAATATACACAGAACATTAAATAACAAACAAACATGAGTACTACTGCTATTAGATTTTTCGAAAGCATTCGATGTTGTTCCACACAACTTACTCCTACAGAAATTAAAATTCTTTAACCTGGTCCCGTTTTTATTTATTTAAAAAAACTCAGTACGTGAAATTTGGAGATGTATAATCTTCCCTCGCTCCAATTTCTTAAAGGATGCCTCAGGGATCTATTTTGGGTCCACTACTCTATAACATATACACAAACGACTTTCAAAACTGTCCTAATTCTCTACATTCTAATACGCAGACGATACCGTTATTTTAGTATCAGACCGTAATATAGATACCCTAAACACAAAAGTAAATAACGTATTAAAAAATGTTGTAACATGGGTAGAGTCTAGTAGGCTTTCTCTGAATCTCTAAATAACACAATACTTAATAATAACAAATGTTAAAAAAACAATCAAGCTAAATGTTATGACAAGAGTCACAATCATAAATCAAGCCATATCTCCAAAACTATTGGGAGCTATTTTCGATGAGAAACTTTCCTTCAAAAAAACACATCAATGGTCTTATTAGCAAACTTGTGTATGCTACCTATGCATTCCTTAAGATAAAAAACTTTATTCCAAAATAAATACTAAAAAATCTATACCACAGCCTTGTTTACCTACACCATTATAGGGATGTGCAAATATATTCTTGCTGCAACCCTTAATAACTTTACATTAAAAAATAATTCGTATATTATCTGGATCTCACAATTACTATGAACATACAAGCCCATTCTACAAAAAATTATCCATACTCAAACTATCAGATATGCTTACTCTCACAATGATTACTCACATTTTCAAAGTCATAAATGGAATGTCAAATGAACTCCTAACTAATATAATAATGAATAGCGAAGATGTAAGAAAACCAAATCTGAGCAGCACAAACTCACGTACACTAAGTAAAACAAAGTATACTTTATTCAAATTTCGTAGAGCTATATCGTACAAAGGCATTGAACAAATCGAATGAACTTCCAAAAAGCATGTAAGAATTAGCAACACTTCCCACGTTTCGTAAACATATCGAGGATCACGTCCTTTTAAAATACTAAAGATACCCATTTAGCCAAACCCACTTCAGTTATTCCCAACTTTGTTAAAACTGCTGTAATTATTATGATAATTATTATTATTATTATTATTATTATTATTATTATTATTATTATTATTATTATTATTATTATTATTTAATATAACTTTTATCTATGATAATTATAGTTTTTTATTACTATTATTTTTACGAATATAACCATATCTTTATTATTTATTATTATTACTTTTTTTTTTTTTTTTTTTTTTTTTTTTTTTTTTTTTTTTTTTTTTTTTTTTTTTTTTTTTTTTTTATTTATTATTATTATTATTATTATTATTATTATTATTTTTTTTTTTTTATTATTATTATTATTATTATTATTATTATTATTATTATTATTATTATTATTATTATTATTATTATTATTATTATTATTATTATTATTATTATTATTATATATTACTTATTTTTACGAATATAGCCATATCTTTATTATTTTTTATTATTACGATTAATACTATTACTATTACGATTAATACTATTATAATATAACTAACATAATGATAGCAGTAATAAACTATCTATCTATCTATCTATCATCTATCTATGTTAATTTAGTTTTAATTTATTAGGCTCAAAGGACGAATTCGTCCCCCAAGAATCCCATTTCAGTTTTGATTAATAAATATAAAGTTTACGATTTTTGTTTGCACAATTTTTGCAACTGGAGAAATGAATAAAGATTAAAGATTATTATTATTATTATTATTATTATTATTATTATTATTATTATTATTATTATTATTATTATTATTATTATTATTATTATTATTATTATTATGAGTACTATAAGGATAATAAGATTCAATTTGGAATGGGCAAATTTCAGTCCCTAAATTCTCCCCATCCCCCCCCCCCCTTCCTTTGATATCCCAAAACAAACAAATCCTTGTAGGACTCTCCACGAATCCTCTTAATTAGGTGAAGGATGTTTCCTCTATGAATTTGATCCAGATTTTGAAGAGGGAATTTAGAAGGATAAAAAGTTTTCTGTTTTTCGACTCTAATGAGGAAGTCTTACCTTGTCAAAGAAATAATTAAAATATGGTTTAAAATTTCTGCAGCAGCTGCTCCTCATTCTCACTCGTACTCCAATGTGTGCACACACAAACACTCATCAAATGCACGCACACACACACATACACCCCTCAAATGCGCGCACACACACATACACTCCTCAAACACACACACACACACAGACACACGCGCACACACACACCCACTCCTCAAATGCACATACACACATGCACACATTCACAAACACATGCATCTATATCCACGGAAATTCTATTAAAAATATTTGTTCTCTCATATTCTTTGACTCTTTCTATATATTTTTTTTTTTTTTTTTTTACTGTTTCGTATTTCTGTT
>SEYY01000426.1:208706-211206 GCA_009176605.1 Armadillidium nasatum
AGTGGGCATCATACTGGGACCTAAGATAGCACCTTTTGTGCAGAGTGTAGAATGTGTGAACGAGAGACTAATATCATGTACTCTCAATATGAAAGGGAAGAGGTATCGCGTTTTCCAAGTGTACGCACCGCAGCAAGGTCATACGGAAGAGGAAAAGATGCGGTTTATAGAGATGTTGGAGGAGAGGTGGAGGTCGGTAGGAGAGAGGATGAGTATTTCTGATATGGGAGACCTGAATGCCAGAGTTGGAAGAGAAGAAATGAGATAGAAGAGTATTGGGACCTTATGGAGAGGAGATTAGAAATGCAGAGGGAGAAAATCTTTTGGATTTTTGCATGAGAAAGGATTTGAAGATTATGAATGGTTTTTTTCAACATGGAGACTCCCACATTTACACAAGATATAGGTGGAATGGGAACACGGGAAAGTTCGATCAGAGGTCGGTTATAGACTACATCATTGTATCAGATAGAAGGATGGTGCAAAATGTAAAAGTGTTTCCGGGAGTTTCTATGGACTCGGACCACCGATTGTGGTGGCTGATGTAAAATAGAGGTTGAAAAACTGCAGACAGGGAAAAGAGAAGTGCAATTAAGGTGGAGTCACTTGAAGAGAGGTAAGGAGCGGGAATATCAACGAAAGATAAATGAAGTTCTTGAACAGGTGGAGGACATGGAGGAAATAGAAGAGATACAAAAGGTTGTGATGAAGTCAGCGGAGGAGGTACTGGGTAGAAAGTGGATGGGAGGAACAAGAAGAGACACACGGGCTGGTGGAACGAGGAAGTAAGAGGGGCAATAAGGAGAAAGACCATCGAAATGAGGAAATGGCTGAAGGACAGAACAGCGCAGTCGAGGGCAAGGTATGTGGAAGCTAGGAACATAGCGGAGAGAGTTAAGAGAAGAGCCAAGGAAGAGGAGGCCAGAGAATGGCGGAGGAGTGACAGAGGATGCAAGAGGAGAGAAGAAAAAGATGTTTAGACTGGCAAAAACGTACAGAGGATCAAAGAAAAGAGCGAGTAACATAAAAAATGACAGAGGAGAAATACTATTAAGACCAGAAAGTATAAATAGAAGGTGGACGGAATACTTTGGAGAATTGTTGGGAGGAGGAAGGCACGATGGGGGGGAAGGAGGAGAAGTGGAGGAGGGAGCGGAGATGGAAGGGGATGAGATTACTAAGGAGGAATTTGAGACTGCTTTAAACAAAATGAAAACGGAAAAGCTCGCAGGAGAGGACGGATTACCTATAGAACTGATAAAGAAAGGAGGAGAAAGAGTGAAAGACGCAGTGTTGAAGTTTTTCAATAAGTGTTGGAGGGAAAGTAGAGTCCCGGAAGGATGGGGAAAGACCATCATCATCTCGATATATAAAGGTAAGGGCGATGCAGGAGAATGTAAAAACTATAAGGGCATCTCCCTATTAGATCACATGACAAAAGTGTACGAGAGAATATTAGAGAGAAGAGTAAGGATGATCGTGGAGCCAAAGCTTGGAGAAGAACAATATGGGTATAGAGGAAACAGGAGCACTATAGATCTTATGTTTGCCCTAAGAATGGTAATGGAAAAGTAATAGAATTTAACAAAAAAGCATACATTGTTTCTTATAGACCTGAGAAAGTCTCGGTTCCCAGAGATAAACTTTGGAGAGTCTTGAGGAGAGATTATGGAGTGAGTGGAAGATTGGAGAAGGCCTTGAAAAGCATGTATATAAACGATAAGTGTAATGTAAGAACAGGATACGAAAATAGAACATGGTTTGATGTGAGGGCAGGTGTTAAACAGGGAAGTGTGTTGTCACCAATTCTGTTCATAGCTTATTTGGACACAGTAATAAAGTTGGTAAGAGAGGAAATAGGAGATTTGGATGGAGATGTGATGGCTTATGCGGATGATCTGGCGTGTTGGAGTGAGGATGGGGAAACATTGAGGAGAGTTGTGATGAGTTTTAAGAATAAACTGGAAGAAGCGGGGATGAGTATGAACGTGGATAAGACAGAGATCATGGTGGTAAAGAGAGGAGAGGGAGAGAGGTTAGTGGTGGAGGTGGACGGTTTGGAGGTTAAGAACGTGGAAAAGTACAAATATTTAGGGGGTTTGTTTGGGAGAGAGGGGGGAAGTGCTTTGGAGATCTCAAGTAGAATAGACCAGTATGGAAGAACGGTTAGAGCATTATACCCCATTATAAGAGACAGGTGGATGGGTGGAGAGGTAAAGAGGACCATTATTGAAAGTATCCTGACTCCGATATTGTTGAACGGAGCTGAAACGTGGATCATGACAACAAAGGAAGAGAGCAGGATGCAGACCGCGGAGATGAACGTGCTGAGGGCAATATCGAGAAAGACTAGAAGAGACAGAGTGCGAAATGAAACAATTAGAGAGAACGTGGGGGTGAAGCCCATACTTAACAAAATAGATGTGTCAAGGTTGAGGTGGTGGGGGCATGTGGAGAGGATGTCCGAGGAGAGGGTGGCCAGGAGGAGATGGGAGTGGAG
>SEYY01000426.1:213706-218706 GCA_009176605.1 Armadillidium nasatum
CTTATTTAATCATCCAATTTTTTTACTTTTATGCTGTACAAGGTAATTAAAAGTTAAAACTTAAACTAGGGATGCCGATATGTCGATAATTGATATTTTAAAATTTTCAAATTGCCCTCGGTTTAAAAAATATCATTTATATATATATATAATATATATATATATATATATATATATATATATATATATATATATATATATATATATATATATATTATATATATATATATATATATATATATATATATATATATATATATATTATATACTTTTTTTTTACAGCAAACACTAATCATGACCCTGAATTAGCAGTGGAGGTGAATTTACAGAGAGAATAAAACTTCGAATAAAGTAGAAAATCTTCGTATATAAACTTAAACATTTCTAATATCAGATTAAATTAAAATTTAATTAAATATTTAACCTTAACATCAAAACTAGTATTATCCTGTAGTACATAGGATATTTTCATTACTTTTTATAAGTATCTAATTTGAAAAGTAAAATACGCAATAAGTATATTTTATGAAAATTGTATTTCCCCTATAAAATGCCTATGGACCTCTACTTCTTCTCTTATATGATCTGACCTCCTTCTATCCTCCTCCTGAGTCAGACAAAATGTCCCCATCATGCAATTTGGACGCGCCTGAAAAGTACACACATTTTGCTTAAATTTTATTTCATAAAAAAGAAAACTGCTGAAAATATTTAGAATTAAAAAAAAAAAAAAAAATATCGTTGATTCGATACTAAGGATAAAATATCAATATTTCGACTAAAAAATATCATCAATATTTTTCCGATACTATTGAAAAAAATATCAATATCGATATATATAAATCAACAAAAAAAAAAAAAAAAAAAAATATATATATATATATATATATATATATATATTATATATATATATATATATATATATATATATATATATATATATATATATATATATATATATATATATATATATATATATATATATATATATATATATATATATATACAATACAAGACCGCAAGAACAAGGGAATACTTTCTTTAATCTTAAAATAGCTACCGATTGAATTGTTGTTAATTAATAAAGGACAAAAGAAAATTACATTCCGGAAAATGTTTGTGTAAAATATTCCTAAATTGGAAATGAAGATCAATCGAAAGAGGCCCAATATAAAGAAAGTATTCCCTTGTGCTTGCGGTCTTGCATCGTATATAAATACGAGTGTACTGACTGTCATGTCGACTATGTGGGCCAAACTAGCCTACAACTGAAGATGCGAGCCTTCAAACACATGGGTATCTCCTTTCGTATTAATCTTCCTATTTCTCATCTTGAATATTCAGCTATCAGAGATCACTCTAATCTCACCAAACATCCTATATCTCTCCAGAACTTTTCTATCCTCCAAAATGCTACCAATGACGAAGATCTAAAAATTTGAAATCTTTATATATAAAAACAATTAACCAAACTCTTAATACCCAGAATTCCTCGCTCTCAGTTTTAATTGCTTGATTTGCCTTTCATTCTGTTTTCTATTCTCTTTTTATCTTTCCAATTTTTTCATCCCTCGTTTATATGCTTTTCTATTTTTGTTAACATTTCTTTTATATTTAAAACTACTACTTTTTTAAAAAATTTTTAAGCTTCACATATTTTCATTAATTATTAAAAAAAAAAAAAAAAAAAATTTATCCAATGTTTTTTGTAATATTCATTCTATTTTCAGCACTGAAGATGTATTGTAATAAATACGAAACGTTTGCTATAAAATGAATTTATCTATTTTCTTTGCAAGTTTATTTATATTTAAAATTAGGTTCCCTAAGAACTCTTCTATTTCTGATATATATATAATATATATATATATATATATATATATATATATATATAATATATATATATATATATATTATAATATATATATATATATATATATATATATATATCAAATTTAAATTTATATATTTATATATATATATATAAGTATTAATTATATTATATATATATATATATATATATATATATATATATATATATATATATATATATATATATATATATATATATATATATATATATATATATATATATATTATATATATATATATATATATATATATATATATATATATATATATATATATATATATATATATATATATATATATATATATATATATATATATATATATATATATATATATATATATATATATTATAATATATATAATATATATATATATATATATATATATATATATATATATATATATATATATATATATATATATATATATATATATATATATATATATATATATATATATATATATATATATATATATATATATATATATATATACCCACCAAAGTTGAGGGAACACTGGAACCCGATCATTAAACGCCGACATGTCCCAATACACGGCGCTTGAAAGTATGCATGTCAAAGTAAGTTGAGAAAAGAGATAAAAAGAGTGTGTTCCAGACTTTACCAGTAGAGTACATGTAAGATTAATTATACCGGTTAATTGGGGTCCGAGAGTTGGACTGAGAAAGAATGAGATTGTTTATCAAAAAAAAGCAGATATCAAAAATATTTTACCATAAAAAATTTTGTTTATAGATCTGTGAATATACAGTTTAATTTGCATGTCATTTCTACCATTGATTTTTCTTTGAACTTTGCTTTTTTCAAGAGTAAATTTTTCAAAAATCTTTCAAACCGTTGTAGATACAGAAAAATGTCAGAAATCTACTTTTTCAGGTTGTTGAATGGCATATATGCTGCGGATCTCATAAAAATTGGTCAAAAAATTAAAAAAAAAAAATTATTGAGAACATTGGATCCTCCCCAAAAGGGACATAAAGTTTGTGGCAGGTGAATTTTTGGAAAATTCATCATGAGCCCTATGAAAAACCTCATAGCAAAAGAGTAAAGTCATTTGTTCTTTTTTTTTTTTATAAATAAACCCTGAAAAAATTGCCCTAACGAATCGTTGGGACAAGTGGCAAGAATGTCACTGCAAATTTTTCCAGTTATTTTCTTATTAGGAAATAAATTGGTGAAGAGACTTTCTTATGTTAAACACGTCTTTTCTCTATTGAAAATTTTACTTTGACATATTTGCCACTTATCCCAACGATGCGTTAGGACAATTTTTGCAGTGAACCTATGGATTGGACTGCATGACGTTCTTTGAAATTATATTGGCTTTATCATAGAAATTTACTAACATTGTTCTGTGTTATATTTCATCTCGTTATCATGCAGAATCTCCATAACACAAAAACCTCATTTTTGTGAAGAAATGGCTATAATCTTTCTGGCTTCACTTCCTCATAATATTTCTCGCAATTTGCAAAAAAATACCAAATCTATATTTTCCTTCTTTTTTAAGACATAATAATTTCCGTTTTGCCTTCAGCTTCAGCTGTACATTTCTCTCAAAACTTTGCACGTAATTCCTCCCTTGATGAGTCTGAAGCTTTTACTCATCATGCATCTCATCTTTCACTTACATTGTAATTACTGTTAAAGATATTATTTCTGCTCTCTCTGGATTGACACTAAAATGCGTATGGTCTTTCTGGTATTTATCCTTATATATATATATATATATATATATATATATATATATATATATATATATTATATATATATATATATATATATATATAATTACAAACGGACACTGCTCTTCTGAACTCTCATAGCATATCTCCTCCATTGAGAAGGTCTGGTGCGACACGACTTTCTACACAGTCTCATCCTTTTACTGTCCAACTTTCCTACCTCAGCCTTAACCGCTATGCTCAACCCCTCATGCACTCTACTGATAAAGTCTGGATTACATTCCCTTTACCTGTTTTCCCAACTTCCTTTGTCTTGCACGCTTTAAACACCGTGTAACGGAACATGTTGACCATTAACCATGTATATATATATATATATATATATATATATTATATATATATATATATATATATATATATATATATATATATATATATATATATATGTTTCTGAGAGGAAGCTAAACATGAGTAAGCAAAGAAAAGGAAGAAACTCAAAGGAAGGGAGCATAGAAAGTAGCAACGTGGGCTGTACCCGATCAAAAACCTTGGATATGTGAAACGGAACTACAAAGAACTTTCATTAGTCCTTACAGGAAGGAAACCATAAATTAGTGAAATAGGAAAGTATGCCACCAGTTGACCTCAAGCATCGAAAGCCATACTAATGATCTCTCAGAAGCGAATGAGACTCCAGAGAGCTGAGGAGAGTGTAAAAAATTTTAGACATGACACAAGTGAGAGTTATAGGATGATAATTAGAAGGGTCAGTGAGGCTACCTTTCTTCGGAATCAGCTGAACATATGCGAACTTCCAAAACTGAAAAAAGTATAGGTATTACAGCGTAGAGAGAAGGATGAACTCACCCTCAGAACATGAGTAAGAATGATATCCATGCTAATAGCATTCCTAATATTCATATATTTTAAAATCCCATGAACTACATCATGAGTAATCACAATTAGAAACATGGGGCACCTGATAGAAAAAAGAGATGGAAGAAGGATGCCAGAATCGTCCAGGGTGGTATTAGATGAAAAAATTGAAGGTCAAAAAGATTTTCCATTTCAGGAGTATTAACTGTAGAACCGTCAGAAGGAATAAGATTAAGAAAGACAGATTTACTAAAGATATTAGATGTTATTGGCAAGAGGGCAGAAATGTTTCAGTGGGAGAAACAAGGAGGTCAAAGTAATTTCTTTTTGTGAAAGTACGCTTAGTCAGTCGAAGAAAATTCCAGCATCGATTAGGAATAATGAAGGATCCAATCTCAAATTTTGTTTTTTATTATTTGACCAGTTGAGCTGAAATTTACAATGTATATGCATCTAAGAACTTTCGATTTCTGACCTTTTTCTGAGTTTCTAAAAGTTTATAAGTTATTTGGGTTAAAAATTCCAAAAGAGAATGACCCCAAAACTT
>SEYY01000426.1:223706-226206 GCA_009176605.1 Armadillidium nasatum
GGCCTACTAATATTCCACCAGAGTTAGTTGAAAAGTCGGAATCCTGGTCAGATTAAAGGCCGACGTGACCTTATACACGACGTTTGAAGGTGTGAAAGTCAAAGGAAGTTGGGAAAATAGAAGAAGGGAGTGTGTTCCAGACTTTACTAGTAGAATACATGTAGGACAGAGCATAGCGGTTAAGTCTGGGGTGAGAGAGTTGGATAGAAAGAAAGAGAGAATGGATGAGATTGTGTAGAAGGACGTGTCGGTCGAGCCCTTCTCAGTGGAGTAGGTATGCGACGAGAGAGTTTAAAAGAGCAGTGTCCATTGTAATAGAGATAGTATAGAGAGAGTGACGCAATCATTCGACGCGCAGAAAGAGACTGGAGAGAAATTAGTGAGAGCAGGAGAGTTGATAAGACGAAAAGCTTTAGACTCCACCTTCTCTAGGAGAGCTGTATGAGTGGAACCACCCCAGATGTGTGACGCATACTCCATACATGTGTGAACAACACCCCTATACAGTGCATGCAACTGGGGTGGATTAAAGAAAAATTGAAGGTGCCTCAGAACACCTAACCTCTTAGAAGCTTGTTTAGAAAGAGAGGTGATGCGGTCTTTCCAAGAAAGATCACGAGAAAAAGAAACACCAACAATATTAAGAACAGATGAAGGTCGAAGTTGAGTATTTTCGAAGAAGATATCATAGTTGTGTGTAAGACTGTGTCGAGTAGAAAGATGGAGTAATTGAGTTTTGGTGGCATTGAAAACAACCATGTTCTCTCGGCCCCAATTTGAAATACGAGATAGATCAGATGTCAGCTGCTCCAAAGCAACCTTCCTTGCGTCTAGTAACTGTTGTTTTGAGGGGTGCCTTCAAATTGAAAAGAGTAATGAAGGGTGGAATCATCTGCAAATGAGTGGATAGGAGGTGAAGTAACAGAGAGAAGGTCATTAATGAAAACAAGAAAAAGTGTTGGGGATGGCACAGATCCTTGAGGAACACCACTATTCATAGATTTAAAGGAAGAGCTCTGGCCGTCTACAACTGCTGCTATAGAACGACCGGAAAGAAACCAGAGTGAAGGTCACAGAGAGAAGGATAGGTTCCAAAAGAGGGAAGTTTGGAAATCAAAGCTTTGTGCCAAACTCTATCGAAAGCTTTCGATATGTCTAGCGAAACAGCGAAAGATTAACCGAAATCCTGAAGGGCGGAGCAACAAAAGTCAGAGGGAAGGGAAAGGAGATCACCAGTATAGCATTTCTTACGAAAGCCATACTGACGATCAGAGATAAAATTAGAAGAATTGAGATGTTTCCAAATCTTCCTGTTAAGGATAGATTCGAAAACTTTAGAAAAAACGGAGGTTAAAGAAATGGGACGATAGTTAGAAGGTTGAGAGGGGTCCCCCTTCTTCGGCACAGGTTGAATGAGCGCACGTTTCCAGCAAGAAGTGATGGTTGAAGTAGAAAGACATAGACGAAAAAGTTTACCAAGGAAGGGTGCAAGCTCGGAAGCGCAAGTTTTGAGAACCACAGGAGGGATACCATCAGGACCGTACACCTTCTTAGTGTTAAGCTCAGAGAGAGCAGAAGTGACCTCATTAGAAGAAATTATAATATTAGGCATAAATGAGTTTGAAGGGGTTGAAGGAGTAGGAACAGCTCCGGAATCGTCTAAGGTTAAATTAGAAGCAAAAGTTTGAGCGAAGAGTTCAGCTTTATAGGAAGGCAAAACGGCAGTTGTACCGTCAGAAGATACTAGAGGAGGGAAAGAGGAAGAAGCAAAGTTAGAGTTGACATTTTTTGCAGAATGCCAGAAAGGGCAGGAGGAAGAGGAGTCAGAAATATTATTGCATTTGCGACGGAGAAAAGAGTTTTTGGTATCTCGAAGAATAGATTTTGCACGATTCCGGGATGAAATATAAGTTGCGTGGGTTTCTGGAGTTTGAAGACGACGGTAATACCTGAAGGCATCATCCCTGCCGCGGATAGCACGAGAACAAGCAGAGTTAAACCAAGGTTTATTAGGTTTAGTTGAAGGGAAAGAATATAGAATGTACGCCTCCATGCCAGAGAGAATCCCCTCAGTTATGCGCTCTGCACATTCCGAGGGACCCCTCCCACGGAAACAGTAATCATTCCATGGAAAATCAGAGAAGTACAACCGCAAGTCAGACAAGTTAGTAGCACAGAAATGCCAGAAACGTCTCTTCACCGAAGGCTGGGGTCATTCTGGCGGAAGACTTGAAGAGACAGGACAAGATACTGAAATAAGGTGATCGGATGAACCCAGAGGAGGAAAGAGTTTAATATTTTAAGGAGAAGGATAAGAAGTATGGGTAGGGAGATGCACCAACTGCTCAAGGTTGTTCTGGATAGAAAATTGTAAGGCGAGTTCACAAGCTGGATCGTGAGAATCAGATGAAAGCCATTGGCGGTGGTGAACATTGAAATCACCTAAAATGATGATTTCTGAGAAAGGAGAAGAAGAAAGAATGTGTTCTATTTTGGAGTT
>SEYY01000426.1:231206-241315 GCA_009176605.1 Armadillidium nasatum
TATAATGGACTCTTGTCTTTGGAAAAGAAGTGCTTACAACCAATGTTTTCCTTAATTAACGTAGTGATTAGTTTTTCTATGCCATTTAACAGTTGTTCGTTCGACTTACTCCTTTTAAGAGGGTCATTTTCATATATATATATATATATATATATATATATATATATATATATATATATATATATATATATATATATATATATATATATATATATATATATATATATATATATATATATATATATATATATATATATATATATATATATATATATATATATATATATATATATATATATATATATATATATATATATATATATATATATATATATATATATATATATATATATATATATATATATATATATATATATAGATATATATATATATATATATAGGGTGGCCCTTAACATTATGGGAAATTTTAAAGTTTAATATTTCAGTATAATTTATTTCAATTCAATCAAATAATTTTAAGCCGCTTCCCAAAGGGCTTATATTTTCAGATGCTTGTTAATGATATAATACTGTTTCTTTCTTTTTTTTTCTAGTTGACTTATCGAAATATATTATAGAACACAATCGAAAGAGAATTTAATTTATAATATATTATGCCTCAGCTATAATTTTATTTAAACTAAAATTAATAGTATTATTAGAGAAAATAGTAAAGTCCGTTAAAGATTTGGAAGATTCTTGAACAAATTTCCGAGGTCTATGTAAAGGGCGTTTCCGTTCTTAGCTTAAGTTTATTTGTTTTGAATCTTCAATGAAGTAGGTGCGTTACGTGTTTTATATATAGTTTCTCTATTTATTTATTATATATATATAGTATATATATGTATATATATATATATATATATATATATATATATATATATATATATATATATATATATATATATATATATATATATATATATATATATATATATATATATATATATATATATATATATATATATATATATATATATATATATATATATATATATATATATATATATATATATATATATATATATATATATATATATATATATATATATATATATATATATATATATATATATATATATATATATATATATATATATAGATGCTTTGTCGATTTTAGTGAACGTGTAATATTATGGACTCTTCGCACTCTCTAAGTAAAAGTTCCCAAATAAGTTTGATCGGCAATATATAAAACCAAATTGTAGGTTGAAAATTTCCTTCAAATCTGCAAGTACTTTGGGTTTGTTTCTTTAATTTAGGAGTAGTTAAATTATCTCTCAAGAGAGTGCAGCTCTATTCGTAAAAGAAGTGCTCATTTTTTTGGAATAATCACACATTCCAACTAAACGAATTGATCACTGCCATGGAAAAATTGTATCGCAGTATAATGAATGGGCAGATTTACAGAAAAGGATAAATAGAGTATGAGTTGTCGAAACCAGAAAACAAACCAAATTCAATGATAAATTTGATGATCTGTTCGATGTTGCCCATGAAAATGTGTTAAACATCGTTAAGAATGAAAGAGAATAGTACATTTTTATTAACCCTAGAATGGTAACGTCGG
This sequence comes from Armadillidium nasatum, assembly GCA_009176605.1. Lineage (NCBI taxonomy): Eukaryota > Metazoa > Arthropoda > Malacostraca > Isopoda > Armadillidiidae > Armadillidium > Armadillidium nasatum. The sequence goes on from SEYY01000426.1 coordinate 232,777, forward strand.
GTCAATTTGACCCAGCGTTGGCTTTAATTTAACATCCCAGAAAAGTGTGTTATGATAATTTCATGAGGTCTCATATAGCTTCATCATTTGAAGTAATATAGAAGAGGGTAGGTAATATTTTTCTCTAGCTTGAAATCATTTTTGTTATATTTTGCATTTTGGGTTATTTTGACCCGTGATTACCAATAGTGTAGGGTGAAATTAATTCATTTGAAAAAAAAAAAAAAATAAAAAATGATTTATTTTGTATTTATTATGAGACCCCTTAACCTTTATCTTCGTCTATGCAAAACGCCATCTCTGTGAGAACAATAGGTTTATGTTTTTTTTTTGTTTTTGTTAATGTTTTTTTTTTTTTTTTTTTTTTTTTTTTTTTTTTTTTTTTTTAAGTTTTTTTAATTTTTTATGCTTTTTTACATATTTTATTGAAAAAAAATAAAAAAGAATAGCGTTTTTTAACTTTTATTTTGTATTTTTTTTAAAACAAAATAAAAAAAAATTTTTTTTTAAATTTTCGAAAACTGGGTCCAATTGACCCGTCATTACCAATAGTGTAAACAAAAACATTTAATTTAATTTAATTTACCAATAGTGTAAACAAAAACAGCGAAACCATTCTAGTTAAAGCAACGCATGAAAGGACGACCATGTTCCATGGCTGGCATTGATTTGAAACATAAAGTACGTGAAGAATATAAACAGAAACGAAAAGAACAAGAAAAAAGGAGACTCAAGAGAACTTATGAGAGAAATGTCACGGTTGAGTTACCATGGTCAAGCAGTGATAGTGGAGATGAAAAAGAAACTGAACATGCTTATGACTCCATAAAAAAGATATTCAACCATGCACAAGTGATTCAATGACAGAAAGAACTTCAAGCTCAAGAGGTACATCAGATTTTATCACTCCACGTCTATCTGAAACATTAGACAGATGCAAATTAGTGATCGTAACCCAGTTTATCTTTTAATGAAATCAGCAGAAGCTTTCAAATATAATACCAAAACCTTGATTATTAATCGTACCTCGTTTCAACGTCTAAGGAAGGAATTCAGGGAAAAGAGAGGCAGAAATTAAAGGGAAATTTTATGTAGCTTATTGTAATGCTTTGGGATAGCAAATTTCTTCCAGGATTATGTGGTGTAGAAAAAGTAGATAGACTGGGAATACTTGTAGCTTTTGATGGCAAAGAGCAATTACTAGGAATCCCTGAAATTTCAGCATCTACAAGAGAAGAGCAAGCCATAGCCGTTTATGAAGAAGTGACAAATTGGAACATAGAAAAAAAGATAGAGGTACTGTGCTTTGACACCACAGCAAGCAACACTGGCAGAGTAAATGGTGTATGCATAAATATCGAGAGGATGTTTGATCGGAATTTGCTCTACTTTCCATGTCGACATCACATCTTTGAATTAGTATTGAAAAGTTGTTTTGATCTATTAATGGGATCAAGTTCTGAACCGGATACAAATTTGTTTAAAAGATTTAGGGAAACTTGGTCTACCATAAACAGGAAAAAAAATATGGAAGTATGTTGAAATTTTTAGAAGAGCAGCAAAGAGATAATTATCGGAAAAAATTAGAGTTGGCATTAATCTTTCTCGGTAGTTCTCCACGACGAGGAATCTCATTTCGCATTCCTGGAACTATGAACCAAGATCGGTGGATGTAGAAGGCGATTTAGGCCTTTAAAATCTATTTATTTCAAGATCAGTTGATAATGACCAAAAATGAGAGCGAATCGATCAGAAGGATATATATTTTTCTTATCACACTCTATTTGAGAGCTTGGTTTATTGCACCACTAGGTGTTAAGCTACATATCACGATTACAATTTTTTATTGAAATTAATCGAGTATTAGAATTTGAATCAATATATTAGTAGTGCTAGCGCAAAAAAATTTCCAAACCTCTTATGGTATTTATCGCCAGAAACCGCTGTATTCGCATTCTTTGATGATGATGTACCAGTATATATTAAGTTAAAATGGCTACTATAATAACAACAAACATTAATGAGAAATTAATGAGAATCGAATAAAACGACGCATTGTCAAAGTTGAAGATCTCAATAGTTCAAAAGAGAAAGATTTTTCGTACTTCATTACAGCCGAATCTAAATTATTCTTCTCAGGATTTGCACTCAATACAAATTTTCTTAAATTGAATCCCTCAACCTGGCAAGATGATGAAAATTTCCAACGTGGGTTGGAGATATTGAGAAGCATTGTAGCTGTAAAGGACGCAGCTGAGAGGGGAGTGAAACTAATACAGGATTATCAAAAACTTTTAACCAAAAATGAAAAAGAAAAACAGTGCATTTTACAAACTGTTGCTGAACACAGAAAAAGGTATGCAGATGCTACTAAAACAAGCCTAATAAAAGAGGTGTAATCACATTGTCCTTGCTAATCTTTGTTGAATGTAGTCATATGACTGAAATATGGGGAAAATAAAATTAAATTTCGATTTTGACTTTCTTTTTTCCAAAAAAAAATTTGTAAACCAAATACTTGTAAAACAACAGAAAAAAGGTGTGAATTTTCAAAATTTAAGGACTTTGGGGGCCACCTTAATGTTAGTCAATTGAGCTTATATTTTATATATGTTAGTTTTATACATAATGGAAAAAGGGGGTCGTACTAAGGGGCTCCGTTCCCTATATGGCGTCCTCCCCCTCCCCTTCTAAAAATAATATTTAAGGGCCACCCATATATATATATATATATATATATATATATATATATATATATATATATATATATATATATATATATATATATATATATATATATATATATATATATATATATATATATATATATATATATATATATATATATATATATATATATATATATATATATATATATATATATATATATATATATATATATATATATATATATATATATATATATATATATATATATATATATATATATAATATATATATATATATATATATATATATATATATATATATATATATATATATATATATATATATATATATATATATATATATATATATATATATATATATATATATATATATATATATATATATATATATATGAAAAAAATCTTCTTAAAAATATAATTTGCCTTATATATATATATATATAATATATAATATATATATATATATATATATATATATATATATATATATATATATATATATATATATATATATATATATATATAGGAATACTAAAGCTCTGAATATTATTAAAAGGAAAAAATTCCTCTTAAAAATATAATTTGCTTTATTCATATTCCATTATAATTATAATCAACGTTTCAGGAAATTGCACTTTCCGATTATCAGGATATAATAAATATGATTTCAATAAATATTAGCAAAAATAAATTTTCAGTAAATACGTTAAGTATTTTCCCTCCAAAACTAAATTTGGAATCACTATAAGAAAGAATGATGTAGATGGAATGGACCACTGCTGGTTTTGAGTGGCTATGTAAATGGTTTCTAATGTTTTCAAATCGAGTTGTTGGTTGGCTTTATACGATAGAAATACAATTAAGGTCTACAAGATGGTCGTTAGTGCGAGTGCGAGTGCAATTTCTAATGCTGGATGGGTTAAGAGATATTAAAAATTACCTGCTCTGATCGAACAGTCTATATGGTATTCTGTTCTAACTAAAGTTTGGCGTTGAGTATTGCCTTTAAAATCACCACATAAATATTTGTAGACAACGGAATAGCGCTGGCGAGAAGTAGGTAAAGGTTATTTGGAGAGAGAAACGATCACCAGTACAGTGTTTCTTACAAAAGTCATACTGGCGATCGGAGATAAGATTAGAAGAAATGAGATGCTTCCAAATCTTCTTTTTAAGGATCGATTCGAAAACTTTAGAGAGAACGGAGGTCAAAGAAATGGAGCGGAAGTTGAATGGTTGAGAGGTATCTCCCTTCTTTTTCACAGGTGAATGAGTGCACGTTTCCAGGAAGAATTGAAGATTGAAGTAGAAAAACGTAAACGGAATAGTTTACCAAGGTACGGTGCAAGCTCGGAAGCACAAGTTTTGAGAACCACAGGAGGAATACCATCAGTACCATAGGCCTTCTTAGCATTAAGCTCACAGAGAGCTGAAATGACGTCTTTAAAATAAATTAAATTTTGGGCATAAATGAGTTGGAGGGGGTTGAAGGAGGAAGAATAGCTCCGGAATCATCTAAAGTAGAATAGAGGAAATGGTTTGAGTGAAAAGTTCAACTTTATAAGAAGAAAAAACAGTAGTTTTGAAGTTGGAATGTACTATAGGAGGGAAAGAAGAAGGAGCAATGTTAGAGTTAACAATTTTTTGCAAAATGCCAGTAAAAGAATGAAGAAGAGGAACCATTGCATTATTGCATTTTCTACTGTGAAAAAAGATGTTTGGTGACACGAAGGATAGATTTTGCACTATTCCGGGATGAAATATAAGTAGCATGACTTTCTGGAGTTTGAAAACGATGGTAATCCCTGAAGGCAGACATCCATTCAGCGAAGAACGCGAAAACAAGCAGAGTTAAACAAAGATTTGCTAGGTTTAGAAGAAGGGAAAGAATTTGGAATGTACTCCTCCATGCCAGAGAGAATTACTTCGGTAATGCGTTCTGCACACTCCGAGGGACCCCTCCCACGGAAGCAATAATCATTCCACGTAAAATCAAAAAAGTACGACAGCAATTCTGACCAGCTTGAGGCACCAAAATGCCATAAACGTTTCCTTTCAACAGAAGGGGGTTTTCCTGCGGAAGACTTGAAGAGATCGAAGGGGATACAGAGATAAGAAGGTGATCGTATGAACCCAGAGGAGGAAAGAGTTTAACAATATAAGGAGAAGGATTAGAAGTTAGAAAAATGTCTAGAATGCTGTTTTCATCTCCAAAATGATCAGGGATACGAGTAGGGAGCTGCACCAACTGCTCAAGGTCATTTTGGACAGCGAAATGGAAAGCCATTAGTGAAAAGTATATATATATATATATATATATATATATATATATATATATATATATATATATATATATATATATATATATATATATATATATATATATATATATATATATAGGAAATCGAATAGTTCCTTTATTTCTAAAGTTGGATGTTTCGGATATTAATAAATTTATCAGCAAATTAAATTTAAATGTAGAAAATCAAAGCAATAAATTAACTAAAGAATAAAGACTACTAAAATAAATTAAAAAATTTTAAAAATTAAGAAATATTAAACTCACTGTGAATTAAATTACAAATGAGAATTTTCCGGTCCTGATGGAAACTTGAAAATGGATGAGTTACAGATAATCAGAGCTTAAATTGTAATTTTTTAATATATTATATATATATATATATATATATATATATATATATATATATATATATATATATATATATATATATATATATATATATATATATATATATATATATATATATGATTTCTATGGTCAGGGAAGGTGTCAGGGGCTGAAATTCATGGCAGACTCTCTGTAAAATACGAATATATGGGCAGTATTTTATCGCTGATTGAATTGATAAGTAATAATGGTCGTATAAGCATAAATCACGAAGAGGAAGGTTGATGGGAATCGAGGGTTTTAAAGGAAAGTAAAGTTTTTGATCGTTCCTGCATTTGTTGAAAGTTCTAAATAAAGTTCTTCCACCGGAAATTTTGACTGTTTCATCGAGTTTCACTGATATTTGATAGTTTCTTTTTCCTAATCATTCTGTAACAGAACACAAAGTCAATATTTATACAATTCCTGACAAGAATTATCGGTTAAAATAAGTTCATTAAGGAGAGTGTAAATGAATATTGATAGAATGATTGGTGCAGCGTAGGCAAGCTTTGAAATCAGCGGACAAGAATTTATCCTTTCTTACAAATAGAATGGAAAAGGGTCATTCAATAAACATCATTTAGTGCAAAATTTCTGAACAGCGCCAATAATGTAAATTCAAGAAAAAATTTGGAATACTTTTTTTTATTAATTAAAAATTTAAATAAATTTAATACTCTTAATGTTAAAAGTTTGGAAGATTTTACTAATAATATTTTACTGAAATATTCAAAGTTAGGTACTTTTGTTTGAAATTGGAAATATATATATATATATATATATATATATATATATATATATATATATATATATATATATATATATATATATATATATATATATATATATATATATATATATATATATATATATATATATATATATATATATATATATATATATCGAAAATTAAATAGCTAATGAAACGTTAGCATCATAATAATATATATTTATTTCATCAATAAACCCTATTATCAACTTATGAGTATAACTTTTAAAACAATAAAAGAATTAAAAAATTAAAACGAAGTAACCAATAATAAAAAACAAGGGAATCAATTAAAACCAGCACAAAGCTTTCGATCTCTAACCCGGAGATCTTTATTCAAGGCAACAAGGAACAGCGAAAGAAAAGAAAGAACAGTTTTCTCAAAAAAGAATCAAGAACTGTGAAAAATTAAAAATATTTTCGTTGGTTTGAAACTTGCATTTTTTCTGGTATGACGTTATGTTTTTTTTCTAAAATATTCTTGTAAAATGTTTCATTTTTCAATAAATCATTCTCAGTATCGTCAATTTTTATTTCTCCTTGATGTCTATTACAATTATTTACTATTTGTTACATCCCTATATTTTTTTATGTTTTAAAAGTTTTGCTCAGAGGTTGAAAAATAGGGTTTATTGATGAAGAATATATATATATATATATATATATATATATATATATATATATATATATATATATATATATATATATATATATATATATATATATATATATATATATATATATATATATATATATATATATATATATATATATTTAATTACAAATTTGTTTAAATTTCATTTTCAAACTTACTCATTACAGCGATCACGTAATTCTTGTAGGCGATTCTGTTAGTTATTTTAATTAATTTCTTTAAAATAATATAAGAGAAAATATATTATATTTTAGTTCTCGGTAATTAAGCAATTAAACTAAAAAAAATTTTTCCAGTAAATAATTAGGATATATATATATATATATATATATATATATATATATATATATATATATATATATATATATATATATATATATATATATATATATATATATATATATATATATATATATATATATATATATATATATATATATATATATATATATATATATATATATAATTAGTGATGTATGTGACATACGCATACATCTGCACCCGAATCCGCATCCGTAATTATTAAATGCGGATATTGCGGATGTATAAAATTTTTTTTCAAATTAATTAATTTGTTTTCTAATGTTTGATTAATTTTTAAGATTGCTTGAAGAAGAAAATTCTTATTTTTCATATATATATATATATATATATATATATATATATATATATATATATATATATATATATATATATATATATATATATATATATATATATATATATATATATATATATATATATATATATATATATATATATATATATATAGTGATGGATCGGATGTCAAATTTTGTAGCGGATGCGGATGCGGATGTCGAATTTTGGAGAAGTGCGGATGCGGATGCGATGCGGATGTTGAATTTTCGAAAATGCGGATGCGGATGCGGATGCGGATGCGGATGTTAATTTTGATGAGCATGCGAATGCGTATGCCATCACTAATATATATATATATATATATATATATATATATATATATATATATATATATATATATATATATATATATATATATATATATATATATATATATTTCATTATCACCTATCCCACTTTCATGGGGTGGTGCCCGACACAATTCGCTTACAAACATACCTATTATTACCTTTCAACGTCTTTCACTACAGTCATCCATCTCTCTCTGTCTCCACAAATCTTCTACCCTCTTCTAAACTCAAATTACTGCCATCAAAATCTCTCTCATTCCATCCATCCATCTCCACTTCGGCCTTCCCTTCCCCCTAACCCTATCCACATCGGATCTAAGTACTTTGCCAACCATTCTGTCCTCATTCATTCTCTATCAATTACACCCTTCTTCCATTTACACATCTCCCTTATTCTTTCATTTTTAATCCTATCAATCCTTTTCAATTTATATATCGCTCTCAAATCTTTCATCTCAAAGACATTGAAACTTTTTCTCGCCCGAGCACTTATCATCCATGTTTCATATTCATTCAATACAGAAGGTAAACACATACACTCAAACATTCTTATCTTTATTTCTTTCGAAATTTTCTCTTTCTTCCATACTTCTCTTAGGCCCCTAACACTTCCATTCCCTCTACCACTCTATTCTTTATCTCTTTTTTCCGTCCCACACTTACCTTCTACCCAACATTGCTAGATATTTGAATTTATCCACGTCCACAAGTTTTCATCATCACACTTCTACACCCCCATTCCTCCCTCCACATCTCCTCATCCCCACCTCCAATCCTCATAACTTTATTCTTTGCTGGAATGAC
>SEYY01000427.1:10000-12500 GCA_009176605.1 Armadillidium nasatum
ATATATATATATATATATATATATATATATATATATATATATATATATATATATATATATATATATATATATATATATATATATATATATATATATATATATATATATATATATATATATATATATATATATATATATATATATATATATATATATATATATATATATATATATATATATATATATATATATATATTATATATATATATATATATATATATATATATATATAATATATATATATATATATATATATATATATATATATATATATATATATTATATATATATATATATATATATATATATATATATATATATATATATATATATATATATATATATATATATATATATATATATATATATATATATATATATATATATATATATATATATATATATATATATATATATATATATATATAAATAATTGAATTATTTTCAATAACTTAAAAACATTCTTTAATTTTTTGAATTTTCTGCTTGATTTATTATATTTTTATTTTGGCAGTGTGTGCTAAGTTAGCATAAACTTACCTCGAACAATGCTATACTCAGCATTTTCCAAATAATTTTATTAAAATTTAAAATAAGATTTGAATTAACTTCATTTGGGGAAGAACAATGTGGTATTAGGGATGGTTCGAGGATGAGTGGATCGAGTTGATCTAAAATGCTGGCAGAAAAGTATTGAAAAAAGTAATAGTTTAATATGATTCCTTGATTTGGGAAGGAGTTTGACAGAGTTCAAAGAGGAAAGTTGCAAAGAATTTTAGAAGATAATGGAGTAAATGAAATAATAGTTAAATGCGAGTAAATAATTTTATATATATATATATATATATATATATATATATATATATATATATATATATATATATATATATATATATTATATATATATATATATATATATATATATATTTTAAAAGTTCACATCTCACGGGCATTGCTCTATTCTAGGAGAGGAACCTATCTACCTAGGATCCCGAAGTGGGATCGAACCGGCGCCCTCAAGCACGTGAGTCAATCACTCTACCCTTTGAGCCACAGTTGAATAGTATATTATATCATTCGTTAGGATTAAGAAAGATGGGGAGTTCAAAATATGAGTAGACCTGAGACAAGTTGCATTATGTATCTATGGTCATTTAATATAATTCTGGGCAGTATAGGTAGGAATATGAATAGAAGTGGGAAAGGACCTGATATAGAAGGAAAATGTTTTACTCTTTACTGACGATACTTTGTTCGGCTAATTCAATAGAAAAACTATATGATTTGGTGTCTGAACTTGACGAGTGTGCCAAAGGGAAGGACTTAAAATTAATCCTTTTAAAAATGGTTATAAAAACTAGTGCAAAGCTCAAAGAAGATCAGTGCGAGATAAAAATAAAGGTGAATTGTGTAAAGTCAAACGGAAACTACCGTCTTTATAAGTACTTACAGAAGAATTTTGGAGTATTCTGAGGGATGAAAGAAGAGATTAATCATAGGGCTCTGGAAGGCGAAAGAGCCCTGAGTAGTCTCCAAGAAATATGGGTAAAAGGACATTTATGTTGGAAGATAGAGAAAAAAATTGAGTATTTTCTTTCCAAATGTTCTGCATGGATGTGAGACATGGGCATTAAAATCCGAAGATAAAAAAAAGGTTTGAAGTTAAAGAAATGAAATTATTACAGGATATTTGTTGAGTAAAGAGAAGATAAACAATTAGAAATGTAAGGATAAGATATTTGTGCTGCTTGGGAAGATATCTAGTGGAAAGCGTAAATGAATGGGTACTAAGATGGTATGAACGGTTGCTTAGAATGAATAATAAAAGATTGCCTACGAAGGTTTACATGTCTAAAGTGAAAGGCAATAAAGGAAGGGGAAAACCCTAATGGAGATGGCTTGATGGTGTAAAAAGGACCTACAATAGGAAATGGTATTAGTAAGAATGAAGGGAACAGTTTGACGTAAGACAAGATCACCTTGAGAAATGTTTTCTTATTTTCAATGGTTGCAAGCCATTGAACAATAAGAAACAATTCAATTACGTGTTCAACTCGGTAGATTACAATTACTTTTGCATCCCGGAACTGCAGTGACGCAACCCCGCAGTTAGGTTGGAGACTGAGATGAACATATATATACAGTTCCGGAATGCACAAGTAATTGTATTCTATTATATTATATATATATATATATATATATATATATATATATATATATATATATATATAATATATATATATTATATATATATATATATATATATATATATATATATATATATATATATATATATATATATATATATATATATATATACCGTGACAAATAGGTATATCAAATTATTAAACTACTTTCTTTTATGTTCTCTTTAAATTTTTTAATGTAGATCATTAATTATGCTATATATATATATATATATATATATATATATATATATATATATATATATATATATATATATATATATATATATATATATATATATATATATATATAT
>SEYY01000427.1:22500-27500 GCA_009176605.1 Armadillidium nasatum
TTTTGTCTTAGTCTTTCAGTATGCACATTAGGTACCAAAAATTGCATGCACTATTAGTGGCCTATGGATGTGACTTTATCCAAAACCACCCTGATGAGTAAACTTTCATTATTATATTTACTAGATTTTGAAGAGCTTTGCTTGGATGTTTCGTGGAAACGTATAACTGTAAGATCCTCTTTGCTTTTGTTAGCCATCTGTCATAATGAAGGGTGCCTGGAGAATTCTTGGATAATGATGACTATATATTCTCTGATTTTATACTAATACACATTTCATACAAATATTTTTGGTCAGTGCTAATTTGCTTAATTAACGGTATCTTCAGGGATTTATTCAAGGTTGCTGTTTATAAGTTCGAAATCAACTATCTGTAGCTTATTTACTACTTTAATTTTATTTTAAATGTTACCATTAAAGTTTTTGGTCCTAATACTTGTCCATCAATTACCTTGAATATGTCTGAATGGAAGTTCATTTGCATGTAAGAGGCAAATTATACACTGTATCGATCTTTCCAAAATATTTCGGTGTTAACTGGAGTCCCATCGCAAAGAATAGCTTTAAGGGAAATGTCGCTATTAGAATCAATTAAGAAATTTACTATTTCATTAGTAGTACATCGAGGTTGGCATAATCTGGTGTAACACGAGTCATGGAAATATCATCTGGTTCTTTTATAATAACATAATGTTCTTCGAAATCAATTCCATCTTTTCTTTTAGTTTGATCTTTGTCGTCAAATCCAATACATTCAATTTGTATGTTTTCTAATTTCAATCTGATGCCATTCTTTTTGACAACACGTTTCTTCTCTTTCAACTTTTTCCCTATCTAACATATCACTTTCATTCCATATCCCAATATTCTTTAATGATAAATTGACTATATAAGCAGTGGCCCTATAACTTACATGAAAAATGTCAGCTGTTTTCGCTAAATGTTTATACACAAATCTATTTTAAGAATTTTCCCTAAGTTCAAATTCTGGAAGAAATTCATCATTTCCGCTTTCCTCTATTTCCAATGTCTCTCCTTCCATAACAAAGTTTAATCCTGTGTTGGTTGAAGGGCCACAAACTTCTACGGCTCGGGTACCGCTACTGCTGCTGCTACAACTCTTACCCATATATATATATATATATATATATATATATATATATATATATATATATATATATATATATATATATATATATATATATATATATATATATATATATATATATATATATATATATATATATATATATATATATATATATATATATATATATATATATATATATATATATATATATATATATATACTAAGCACTAAGTAGCATAGCCATTATCAAAAGGAATGAAATGCAAACAAGCAAATTTGAAAAAAAAACTAGATATGACTCACGATAAAAATAGTTAAATATGATATTTACAGAAACTTGCCTTCAGCATCCTATTCATTTGTGCATGTGTATGTGAGGGATTGTATGAATGTTATATGCCTTACACAGTTAAACAGGAGATCTTGCAATGAGACACTGAGATTAATTTTAGAATCGAGAATAACGTAAAAGTGGGGTAATGTGTGCCACGGGTAAGGGACGTTGCACAACTTTGAAATTTTGCACACAGTTTCAGACCGTGATACTAACGCTTGTGCATAGAGGGGCTTTGACAATTTTTTAACAATTGTATTTTTTGACCCATCCTAATATATATATATATATATATATATATATATATATATATATATATATATATATATATATATATATATATATATATATATATATATATATATATATATATATATATATATATATATATATATATATATATATATATATATATATATATATATATATATATAATAATATATAAAGCAGAAATTTATTTTGCCAAATACATGTGATGGAAGATACCTAAAACTAATATCCCATTATGGTGGCATACAAAAAGTTTAATTAATGCTTTTTTTCATTTTGACGTAAAAAGTTTTTCAATTCATAATTCTTTAGGACAAGTTCAGGATTAGAAATCATTGTAATATTTTTTGGATGAGAGTCTGTTCCCTCATCAAAGAGATTTTTAATATTAATGGTCTACATTCTGCAGGAAATTGTTACATTGCGTTAAGTATGCAACAAAATTTTGATAACTAATAAAAATTACTAACTCTTTCAATATTGTGATGTTTTCTTAGGCAATATTTGTAAACAGATATTTTGTAAAAATATTTTTTAAAAAATTTTCTGCCGTTGCAAGCATGAATAAAATATAGTTTAGGCTAGATATAACTCTCTAGAAATGGTCTCATTTGGGCACTTGCAATGACAGCATAAGCTAAATACAGATCTTGTAATCCTTCAGAGCATTGCATCTGACCTCTCTTTTTGTCTAAATACTGAGAAGGGGAGAGGTTCTTCATTTCTTGCAATGTGTATAGTATTTTATATTTAACATTATTATTGTCTGTTATATTAAAGTAGGAATAATATGGGTTCTGTTTTAAAGCTAAATGTTATGAAAGTTACGACGAACTTTTAATAAATTTTAGATTTTAATTTAGATAAAATTGTTGGTAACAAATTCGTTGAAACATTTTGGGTTTCGCTTTACTGGAAAAGTTTTCGTTGACAAAGAAGCCTCTTACGTTAAAATTTAACGAGACCACCAAACCTTTCTTGGTAATTTAAAGGAGGGATTTGCAAAGCTTTTATAATACTACTCACGTAGTCTCAAGACAAATAACTGTTACTTCGTAAAGACCCGCCAAGAAATTTCCTTTTACATTTGTTTTCCTTGTATCCCGAGAGAAGGAATCGAATTTAAGAAGTTTACCAATCTTTCATCAAAGTAAAAATGGACGAAGTTATGACACGTAATATGTTATAAAAGTCTGGATAACGTTTCTTTGAGATATCTGCGACGTAGAGGTGATTTCAAGCAGCTTTCCGTCTGTGATTCTTCAATAGATTTAAATCTAGCAAACCTTGCACCTTATATTTTGGTGGACAGATTCGACAGGTTTGAGTGACGTCACAGCCATCATAGTCGCGTTTTCTGTTTTCTGTAACGTTTATGTGAATTTGAAGAAAAGTGCTAGCGTCAGAATTTACTACAGGCAAATCCTCTATTCGATTTCGTTGGAAACCTCTTTTAATTCCTGAAAGAGTTGGTAGCCATCAAAAACATTTTAATGATAGATACCAATCTATCATTGTTATGCCTATCGAAAGTCGATAAATTGCTAATTAAAATGCTCCATAATTAGTTATTTACGTAGTTTCGTAAGTAAAGGTAAACACAGTAATAGCAATAGAAAATTAGTTTAGAAAACTATTCTTATATTTTGAAGATCGCAAAATAATAATAATAATAATAATAATAATAATAATAATAATATAATATAATAATAATAATATAATATATAATAATATATATATAATATATATATATATATATATATATATATATATATATATATATATATATATATATATATATATATATATATATATATATATATATATAAAATGTATGTCAGTGTGTGTGTGTGTGTGTGCACGCACGCATTATGGAATGATTAATTTTAAAATGATGACAAAAAATCTGATTTACTATATGAATCGTCAGTTATTATTATTATTATTATTATTATTATTATTATTATTTATTATTAATATTTATTATTATTATTATTATTATTATTATTATTATTATATTATTATTATTATTATTATTATTATTATTATTATTATTATTATTATTATTATTATTATTATTATTATTATTATTATATTATTATTATTATTATTATTATTATTATTATTATTATTTTTATATTATTATTATTACTATTATTATTATAATTATTTATTATTATTATTTTTATATTATTATTATTACTATTATTATAATTATTTTATATTAATTATTATTTTAGTATTATTGAATATTAATTTTTAGAAATCCGTTTGCAGTGGAATAATAACTTTCAATAAATATAAAGTTATCTAAAATTAACGACGCGTATCGCGAGCGTCGTCAGTAGAATTTTCATTGAAAGTTGTCGTCATTTGATGATCTCTAATTGTTTGAAGAGTGCTAAGGAATTGTTTGCGTAGAAGGGGGAGAAAAAAATACTGGAGTTGAGTTTAATGATCTTTAATTATATCGAAAGTGAAAAAAAAGTATGCAAATTATGTAATTTTCTTTAAACGACAGAAGAATTAAGGAAACCTGTTTCCTTGGGAATGTTCTCGGATGATGAAAAGGACTGGAGGATATATATGGTTTACTCGATAGGAATGGTAATGTCCTTCTGTCATGGTAGATAGATTATTATAAGTGAGTTTTTCTCACATTTTTTCAATTGGTGAAGCTCTGAGAAGCGTTATTCTCTCCGTCCGTTAAGTGTTTCAGCAGTTAAGACAGTAGATACTACTGAAGCAGAAAATATAAATAAGGACTGACTGCCAAAATAATAAAGAAAAGCTAGTCCCTAGATATTGGCAAAACTGATCATGTAAGGAAATGTTAGTGAAATATCTTGTGGGTGGCTAATTTACACTAATATTCCACAGAAGACTAAATAACTTCAATACTTAACTCATTTTTTTTATATGAAATATTAAATTTTTGTCAATAAAACTATAAACACAAGAAGAAAAGTATATTCTCAAATAAAATAAAAAAGATATAATATATATATATATATATATATATATATATATATATATATATATATATATATATATATATATATATATATATATATATATATATATATATATATATATATATATATATATATATATATATATATATATATATATGTGGTAATAAATACATGGGTGGATATATTTACATTAATATCTTTCAAAATTTAATTTGAATATATTAACAATAGATATTAACTTTTGAAAGACATTAATAGAGATCAATGTATATATATATTACACACCATATAATATATATATATATATATATATATATATATATATATATAT
>SEYY01000427.1:32500-45000 GCA_009176605.1 Armadillidium nasatum
ATATATATATATATATATATATATATATATATATATATATATATATATATATATATATATATATATATATATATATATATATATATATATATATATATATATATATATATATATATATTTTTTATTAAAAATTATTTTAAAGTAAAAATAATGCTTACTAGTTTTATTTTAATGTTTTTCATGTTGTCACAAGTTACCCAAAAACTAATTCACCAAATAAATAAATATATGAGACAATCGAAGGCAAGCTTTCAGTTTTTGCGAAATAAACTGAAAGATCTTCTGTTGATTAAATCAGTTCGTCTTTTTAAAAGGTTTTGTTATGTTTCCAAATTTTAAATTTTCCTTCGTTCCCATCCCATGTCTTCTATATCACTTCTCTGATATTGGATATTGAATCTATGATGTTATAAAGAGAGCACATGCAGAAGGATTTTCTTTCTAAATTTGGTGCACATTTATGTTGCCATGCAATTCGCCACCTGAACCGCCAGTTTGGCAGATGTTGGATGGCCGAAGAGGTCCTGTGGCCTGGTCCCCAAGATCACCCTATTTAAATCCATTGGACTTTTGCATCTGAGGCCATCTCAAAAAGACTCTGCACGCCTAACCAGTCGATACAAAGGAACAGGTGCTACACAGGATAGAGGATGCCTATAATCGACTGCCCAATGCAGCAGTAACGTTTAAAAGAATCTGCCAATCCCTGCAAAGACGTCTCCCTCCGATGCTGCATCGAAATGCTGGGGCAACATTTTGAACTACTTCTGTAATAGTAATCTAAATAACCGAAACCTAATAAATAATGTAAATAAAGTTTGTATACATATGGTATGGCTGATTATCTCACTGTAGTGTGATGTTGACCTTCGTTATCTATGTATGTACCGTACTTTTGCTGCAGATACCCTAATGAATTCCATGTGACAGTGTCGGATTAGTGCACTGGCGCCTGCGTTTCCCTCATTGCTAGGCGTTTTATATATATATATATATATATATATATATATATATATATATATATATATATATATATATATATATATATATATATATATATATATATATATATATATATATACAGATCGGCACCACTACGGGTAGCTCTTTTCAAGGAGGGGGTACACACAAGGGGAAGAAAACTCACTCAAACACAGACCTAACGCACATCTTTCAGGTGGGCGCAGACGGAACCCTTGAAGAGTGGAAAATTAAATACAGGAGGAAACTAGATAATAGTAGAGAGTTCCACAGAACAGAGGTGGCAGGAAAGGAGGAGGCACCACAACGGACTAGCCTGGGATTTCCTACATCCACACAAAATTCGTGCTAAAGCAGGGCACCCCTTGTGCAACGAGGACGAAGCAATGGTGGAGGAATGCGAGTGGACAATTCCCTTGAGCACCTGCCATTGTAGTACCTATAGAAAATAGATAGTGCGCCAACGTCACGTCGCAGAGATAGGGGGTCAAGAGAGTTTGAAAGTAGGGGACAGTTTGTTAATCTTTTAGCTTTAGACTCAACCCTATCGAGAAGAGAAGAGGAGCTGACCCCCAAATGTGAGAACAGTGTTCCATGTAAGGGCGAATAAGTCCCTTATATATTTGAAATAACTGCTCAAAAGGAAAAAATTCTCGCAACCTAATAGAACTCCCAGCTTCTTAGAGGCCGCTTTAGCAACCATTATGATATGTGGTTTCCAAGACAGTTTATTATTTATGTTTAGACCAAGAATGTTAATGTTATTTACAGATGAGACGGGAAAGCCACCAAAAAGGATAGAAAAGTTGAATGTTTTTTTTGTGAGGGAGATGTTAAAAAGTTAGAGTTTTTAAAGAGTTGAATTTCACAAGGTTGCTATGACCCCACGGGGAAATCCCATCCAGATCGGCAAGAATAGAATCGGAAAGTTGGAAACGAGAAGCAACTCTAGAAACAAAAGAGGGAGCAGATTTCAAATGAGTAGAAGAATGTAATGTTGAGTCATCAGCATAAGAGAGAACGGAGTTAGAAGTGCAGTTGAGAAGATAATTAATCAATAAAAAGTAAGAATAAAGTTGGAAATAGAAAAAGAGGAAGAGGTCGCTCCATCTACAAGTGCCGAAATGGAACGATCTGAGAGAAAACTAAACAAGAGTAAGCAAAGGGAAGGAGAAAACCCAAAGGAAGGGAGCTTGGAGAGCAGCGACGCATGCCATACCCGGTCAAAAGCCTTGGATATGTCAAGCGCCACCACACAAGACTCCCCGAAGTCCCTAAGGGCAGAAGACCATAGATCAGTAAGTTAGGAAAGTGTATCACCAGTTGACCTCGAACGTCGAAAGTCATGCTGGTGATCTGAGAGAAGAGAATGAGACTCCGAATGATCCAGGAAATGAGAGTTGAGGAGAGTTTCAAAAATTTTAGACAGAACACAAGTGAGAGCTTAGTTAGAATAGTCAGAGTGGCTACCTTTTTTCGGGATCGGTTGCAAGTGCGTATCCAATACATTCTCCACTAAACTTTTACCGTAGTTAGAACGCTGCACCACACTCTCCAACCCCAAACTCATGTCAGACCAGATAATGCTAAGTGACTTAATATCATAAACGCTTCCTCTCGGTAGGCTGGGGGTCTTTCTTCCAGGGGGTCTTTCTATAATGTAACCGAGATGGAATTGTTGTTTTTAATAAGACGACTGTTTAAAGTGGTAGGAAACTGAAAAAATTATTTGTATATTGAAAGGAGATTTAAGTAAAAATCTTAATGAAAAAAGTTCATCTTAGTAGGGCATTAATATTGCATTTTTTGTTAAGAAGTCAGATGGAGGGGTAGGATCATATATTTTCCTTTTAGTACGTTGAAAAAATGTGATTAATGGTGGTGTAGTTATATCCTCAGGTCTCAGAAATATAAATAAAGAAGTTTATTTCGTTATCAAGGTAGGGAGAATCTGAAAGCCTGAAGATGTCACTGAAATGATTTGAAAAAGAGTAAATGAAGGATTGGCTATTGGTGGGTTTATCAAAGATTTTGTATGACAATTTGGTGTTTTGTTGTTCTATTGTTAAATCCATAAAGATTATATATAATGCTATTTGTCTTTTCTTCTGTGGTAAACTTGATAGTAAGTTTATGGTTATTAAAGTTGAAAAATTAGTTGGGACAACTGCCAACACGTCGTCGACATGTCGTACCACTTGTTTACTCGTGAAAATAAGGGAAGAGAACTAAGAAGGCAGTGTTCAAAATATTTCATGTATAAGCAGGACAGGAATGGACTTAAGATTCTACCCATACTGATCCCAAAAATTTATCTATAGAATTTGTAAATACATTTCTGGTCATGCAAATTTGAAGTAAAGAAATAAAGGAATGCAATTGGGAACGTTTCTCCTTCAAGGAATTGTTTTTAATATTCAAGTAAGTAGTCAACATTGATATTGGTGAATAAGCTGGTAACATCAAAGCTAACCAATTTGTACTTCGGAGGTGTAGTTCTGCCAAAGCAACAGAGTTTTGGACGTGGGAATGATATATTTTGCCCAAATATGGAGAGCAAGGAAGACAATCACTTGCCCAATTTTTTAAAGTTATCACCTCTTGTAGATGTAAGTAGATATAATGGAAGGCATAGGACAGTCAGGTTTGTGAATTTTAGGGATCCCATAATAGTAAGGTAAGACAGGGTTATTAACAATTAGGCTTTTATAAATGTTGTCAGGGAGAAGTGGTAAAACATATTGTTTATAGAAGTAGGTTTGTGGGTTAAGGGGATTTGAGGCGAGTTTTTCACATATATTTGATTATCACACAGGAGTAATTTGGTTTTCTGAATATATGTCTCATATTCCAGTATCTTATGTTAATTTGCTTATTGTTTCTTTGTTTGTTTTTGTGTTGATTTAGTGTTTGAATGATAATTAAGAGGAATTAAAATTTTATAATTTGAAAATATGAAAATGCTCAATTCGTTTTTGGGAGACAAACTATAAAGGAAAATCTCAAATTGAAGAGTGAAGAAATAGTGGTTTTATTTTATTTTTTTTTACTTTTATTGTATTATTTTCTTTTTTTTTTAATTTAATAATAAAAGAATGATCATAAATATCTATTGAAGCATTTAAAATCTGTTTTAGATATTTTTTTTATTTTCTTTAATAATTTCACTTTTATTACTAAAATCAATACTGTGACGATGCGACTCTAGTCATTTGAAGTAGTGCAAATTTTTCTTAAATTTTCACACCTTGAACAAACACACAAGCAACCAACCAACCACACACACGCACGCACACGCTAGCGCACAAACGAAAACACACTCCAAAACAGGCACACACACACGAAAGCACTCCAAAACACACACACACACACACATACGCACAGCACACATACGCACACATACGCACACATACACACACACACACACACACACACACACACATATATATATATATATATATATATATATATATATATATATATATATATATATATATATATATATATATATATATATATATATATATATATATATATATATATGCACGAGTATATAAGCACATATTTTATATAGTATGTATTAATTTTGAAAGTTCATTTCAATGTGTGGGCGTAACAGCGTAGAAGAAAGTTTGGAAATTTAAATATTAATTTAACAAACTTGCAAATTTGTATCTGAATTATATAACCCAATTTATATATCATCGCAAAACACACACACACACACACACACACATTATATATATATATATATATATATATATATATATATATATATATATATATATATATATATATATATATATATATATATATATATATATATATATATATATTATTACGAATTTTACTAAAACGTTTTTTTTTTTTTTTAAAAAATTTTTTTTTTTGAGAACCAGTCCTTGATATCTTGATATTATCATATAGTCTTTTGCCCTAGTTACATATTTACTACTGGGCAATCAAATATTGTAGTTTGAACTAGGATTACCAGTGAGAGTTTAGTAGTATCATAACCACAAAGTATGTCTTCGCTGATATATATATATATATATATATATATATATATATATATATATATATATATATATATATATATATATATATATATATATATATATATATATATATATATATATATATATATATATATATATATATATATATATATATATATATATCCTTTGCTGACAATTCTACCCTTCCTTATTCCTTTCGTTTTTAAAGACGTCCCACCCAGGGTGCACATTCTTTTCCTTTCTCTGTTCAACTCTCTCATTCAAGACTTAACTGCAAGGCTTGATCTCACTTGTACTTTGGTTATCAGGACATTTCGTTTGTTAATTTGTCTCTGATTTTTCTGATTTTAAACTTGATAGGGTTTTGACCTTTGCCCACCAGCATATATATATATATATATATATATATATATATATATATATATATATATATATATATATATATATATATATATATATATATATATATATATATATATATATATATATATATATATATATATATATATATATATATATATATATACATTTTATTAAACCACAAAAAAATATTTCTAATAACGTTCCGGAAAATAACTATTTCCCCATCTTCAGGATGTGAATATTTCTAAAAAATTCTTTTTTAATTATTAAAATTAATAATAATTTGATGCTAAAAGTCACTTGAGAAATAACATGATGAAAAACAATAACAAAACTTGTAACTTGAAAAGGGTCGCTGTCTTTGTTGAGAGACTTTAAGACTGGATATATATATATATATATATATATATATATATATATATATATATATATATATATATATATATATATATATATATATATATATATATATATATATATATATATATATATATATATATATATATATATATATAATATATATAATATATATTAGGAATATAAGTTCTAGTAGTTGGTTGATTTGAGCGATATTCGAGAACTGATTGGGAGAGTCTATTGGAAAAACTTTCATATGGTTATGGTTTCTAATGCTGGAGAAGTTAGGTGAGGTGAAAATATTTCCTGTTATGGTTGAGCAGCGTCTTTGCTCCTCCATTCTAACCTAGAGCCGGTGCTGCGTACTGCCAGCATACCTGTCCTTACAGACACCATATGTATATTTACATGTAACAGAAGAGCGCAGGTGTTCTGTTAGGGGTTCTTTGTGGGTGAGAAAGGAATCCTTGGATATGTTGGGAGCAAAACAAAGATGAACTTTAAATGAGGGTAGTGAGATTGCAACAATTTGAGGAGAGTATTTTTTAGTTTAAGGATTGAGCGGTCGTGGAACGATTTAATAAAATGGAATTTAATTTGTTGATAGAGAGGGGGTGTGTGTGTGTCAGGGTTGAAAATAGTATTTAAGAATATCTTTATAAACGTGTAAATTAGCGAGGAGGTGTACAGGTAAGCGTTGAAAATTTTAACCAAAAAAGAAAAATTTTGTGAAGATAATGACACTTAGAAATTATGGGAAATGCTCTATGAATTAGTTTCAGTACTATTGCATCTATAACGAAAAGGGATATGACCAAAAGGTTTGTAAAAGATTGGTAAAGTAGAACCCCACACACGGTTCACAAAATCTGTGAGACTGACCTGCATAATTCGGCAACACATTAACCTCCAGTATTCCTTTCATTCAGTCACATTTCAGTTCGCTATGAAGTCCGCAGACGATTTATTTCGTGGGTGTTGCCAAGTTAGTTTCCGGCAAAATGTTGAGCAGATTTTTTTTGTGTAAAGAGTGTTTAAAAAGAGAGAAGGATATTCTCACTTAAACCTCATTACAAAATCGAACTTGCGCCCGAAGATTGGCGCAGCTATTACAGGATGGATAAACAAAATTTGAAATTTTATTATATATTAGTTATAATATAAATGGTTCTAATATTATTTTCTTTACTACTGATTCTTTATTTGCTTTCTACTAGCTCTCTCTCAATTTCTCTCTTACTCTTGGGTTTAGGGCTTCCTTTTTCGGTTTATCGTGATATTATTTGGATTTTGTGTGTCAAAGCCAGGGTTCACTCTTTTGTATATTTAGGAATTCCTTCAGACTGATGACAAGACGCCATACTTTTGAAATAAACGAAGCTCAGACCTCATAACTGACACCTTAACATAGCATACGCCTTCCTGTTGGATTGAACAATTAAACCTTATACAGATCAATCGAATGGTTTTTCGTATTTGCTCTGGTGTTCTGTTCAGTTCCAGTGAACTGCGCAATATTTTCCTACACTGGCTCCGGTTGGACTGTTCAGTTTGACTTATGCTGTTATAACTAAGGGTTCCCTGAACTTGTACGGAGTCTTCAAAGGGTCTCTCACTCTTTCCGAAAACCTTTGACGTCTGCATAGTTCGGCCGGATTTCATTGTCCCACACTAAAGAATGTTTCCCGGGATCATTGATTCTGTGAGCCCGTATAATTTTATATGCGAGATATATCCCTGGATTTCTTGATGCTATTATTTATATTATATAATTAGTTTATTTACATCGAAATATTTTAGTTTACTCCAATTTACTGTTTATGCAATAATTTTATGCAATTTTTTTAACTATAACGTATGAGTGAGTTGTCTCATTGAAATTTACTTCAACCGTAAGTTTACCAATTTAAAACTGCACTGCAGATTGTGCTGTACTCTTATCACTTGTTCCATTTCTCGCCTTTCAATTCTACCTTCCCTTTTACCCGTGATAGGAAAATCGAAAATATTTTTGTGGCAATACTGATAGAGAGAATAATGGCGAAGAAACAAAATATTTTTTAAGGTTCCTCTACAAGTGGAATATCGGCAACTTAGAAATAAGCTCTATAGAAAGGCCAGATCCAGCAGAATGTTTACTCTAAAAACCGATCTGGAGATGAGAAATTATTGAGCTTCATCAAGAAAGATATGAGAGAAGAAATCGTTGCTAAACATGCAGCTATAGACGGATTCCTTATCAATGTTATATGTAAAAGTGAATTTACTAACCAAGGTTTCAGTAATAAAGGGCTACTTCAGAAAAAAGGTAAAAAATCTTAATGCAAATGTGTGTAAACAATGCAAGATTTTTTAAAGGAAAGCAATCTTTAAATAGCGGGAAGAGATTCAGCTTTTTTTCTGGATAAAAATCAAATGCTATTTGAATGTTCATAAAGATTATGGTTGAAAAAGTGTTAAAGAAACTCTCAATTCAATTTATCCATACAGAACCACATTCTTGTATGAGTTATATATTGGGTGAGTGTCGCGATAAAATCCTCTCAAAGTTGATTTGTTGTGTACATCAGTTGTGCAATGAACATTAAAATTGTGTACACTGCAGTCCTAACCTATACAACTGAAGCAGAAATAGAATTCTTAACTACAGGACTGTGTGACCAGACTAAGAACTTAGCTGTGATAAAAATGTAAACTGTTTGTTTTTACATTCGTATTAAAAAAATCAAATTTGGGTCTTTCAATGCAGAAAGTTTTGAAATTTAAATTTTCCTAGGCACAATTTTTTTTGAATTTTTACGGGCAACATTAATTTTTTTACATGGAAGTTATTATTACAAAGAGCTAATCATTTGTTTCACTCATCATAGTCAATGTAAATGTATAATTAAATTATGAAATCTTTATATCAGATTAATTTTTTAAGAAAAGTGTAAAAAAAATTTTGTGCAGTTAAATATCCAAAAGAAAGCAAAATTACTCAAAACTAATATTCCCACACACGCTCCAGTATTCCTCCAAGATGTACACCGTTCGGTACTGTTCGCCATGCCGTCAACAAACATGGTGTTGAGGCTGTTGGCAACAAATTTTGTAAACTGGTAAAATGTACGGTATTCCTCCAAGGTGGACACCGTCCGGTTCCGCTCGCCATGGATTCAACATACATAGTGTTTTGGGGTTGTAGGCAACAAATTTTGTAAACTAGTAAAATATACGAAATTAAGGTTATGGTACAATTAGTGGTTTGTTAAAAGTATATTTTTAAATAAGCCTCCTTATTGGACTGAAGATTCTCCTGTCTGTAGCATTAATATTTATTTTATCTTTCAGATAGAGATTCTCATTTTCTCTTAACCTTGTATAAGCTGCTCCCTTTATTGACTTATCGTGATATTCTTAGTTTTTTTATTCGCGACGGGAAAGATTCTTTAATATATATTTTTAGGTTCCTCTAGATATTGCTAACAGAACATGTTATCGTAGTGAATGAAGCGAGTGCTGGCTCATAATTAGAACCCTAAAGTGGCAAGCACAGCCTGGTTGGACTACGAAGTCCAAAACGTGGTAGGTCGATCGAATGATTTTTGGTAAATCTTCCGACGCCTATCCAGTGCTAATTAACTGCACAGTTTTGTCCAGCACATGCTTCGGTTGGAGCTGCACTGTTTGGTCCTTGCAGCTAAAAATGCGAGATTTTCGGGAACAAAATTTAACATGATTTATTATTATTATTATTATTATTATTATTATTATTATTATTATTATTATTATTATTATTATTATTATTATTATTTTATTATTTTATTATTTTCAGAGTGACCTGAGGAAGGTCATGCTCCGGAACTTATTGGCTGCTCTTCTACTGTCAATTTACTTTACTTCAGCCTCTTCTGAAAGGTCAAACGTCTCTTGGGATCCGGATTTTGACCCCCCTTTGGGGTTCGACCCCTCCGTTTTGGAGGACAGTGACTCTGACGTAACTTTCGGGACTCTTTCCAGTTTTCCAGAACATGACCAACATCAGCATTCTCCTTCAAACGGCTCGGCTCTATCGGAAGAAGAGTTCAATGATATACTCACAAGGTAGGATGATGTTTAAATGTGTATAACAAATTTTGTTTCGTGAGTTTTTGGTAACCTAACCTAACCTAAACTAACCTAACCTAACCTAACCTAATGAAATTCTATTTTTCAATGTTGGATGAATATAGATTATTAAAGATACCGTAAATTTATGTAATTTTAGTTTCACTTTGGTGGTCAGTATTTAGAAATATTAGAAAAGGTAGAGTGATTGATTCACGTGCTTGAGGGTGGTTCGATTCCACTTGGCGATCCTAGGTATATTCTACCTAGAAAAAGTTCCTCTCCTCGAACAGGGCACTGCCCGTGAGTTGTGAACTTTATATATATATAAAAAAGAAAGCTTTTGCCCTCGCATTTTTAATCTAACATTTAATCTCTTATACTTCAGAGCAATATTATGTGTGTAATAGTATTTTGAAAACTAGGATTTCGAAGGTGAACATGAAGTCCACTACTATTTAAAGCAGGGGTTCCTAACCTTTGGTAAAGCCCCTTTTAGTCCTAACTTTATGTATGTGAACCCACATAAACTCATTTAAGCTATAAGGCTTGGCTTATATTATAAACTCCAGAAATAATATTTATTAATGAGGACCCCCTCAAAGCTTCTGTGGTCCCTTGGGGGTCCATGTGTTCCCTCGGGGGTCATTATAGTCCCCGGTTGGGAAACTCTGATTTTAAAAGCATTAATTTTGACATTAAATTATACCACTTCAAGGTAGAAGACCTAATCAAGGACATTCATCATCATCCTTATCAATATATATTTGACAATACCTTTTATTCATTCAGGGATTTCTCAGATTTTTCTCGTTTATCATCCCGACTATTTAAATAAAGCAACATTGCGATGTTAGTAAAGAAATATTTTGATGTTATTTCTTCGAGAGGACCCAACACACTATGTAGTGAAATTCTTCATAATACCGACACTTAAATAGCATTCAAAATGTAAAATATAACACACAAATTAACACTAGATATAATTTTGCCGGAAAAGAAAAAAAAAAAAGCTTTCACTGGGTATTTGTAAATCATTTGTCATTATTATCCAATTAAAAGATTAAAATTTGGGCGTTTTCTATATTGGCTTTCAAATTAAAGGAAAATTCATTATGTATCAAAAATGGAATAAATTATCAGGAAGAATTTACGTCTTTTCCGTAATTTAGAACCACTAAGAAACTCTAGATTGAAAGGTAGTAATGTTAATAACTCAGATTATTATTACCAAATATTACGAGAGTTGAAAAGGAAGAGATGTTGAATACGAAGCCTCTTCTTCAATGCAGTCATAACTAGATCCAAGTCATGTTGTATTTCTGTCTTACATTTAAGCAAAAGTAGAAAAACTAATTCAAAGATTATTAAAAATTGTCTAATCAGCAACTACTGAACGATCTACATATAAATTATAAATTTTCAGCAGGTTAAAGTTTGAAACTAATATATATATATATATATATATATATATATATATATATATATATATATATATATATATATATATATATATATATATATATATATATATATATATATATATATATATATATATATATATATATATATATATAATTTATTATAAAATTATATATAAATAATAAAAAAAAAAAAAAAAAAAAAAAAAAAACATATATATATATATCGGTAAAATAAAAACTATATACTTTCTCTTCAGTAAGTTTACCCTAATTTTACTTTCAAGAAATTTAATCCCAAAAAAGTTAAGCTTAGAAACTAATAAATCTCTAAATAGGAGAAGAAGTCTTATCAATAAATCTCTTTAAGGAACTCGATAAACCTCTTTTGACGAAATTTGTGTGGCACGTAAAAAAACATTTGATGTGGGTCTTCATGGGTTAAAGGTTAGAAAATAGGTTCCATTAGATAGAATTTCCAGTTATTATTATTATTATTATTATTATTATTATTATTATTATTATTATTATTATTATTTTTATAAAACTCTCTCTCTCTCTCTTTTCTTCTTATATTATTCTTATTCTTATATTATATATATATATATATATATATATATATATATATATATATATATATATATATATATATATATATATATATATATATATATATATATATATATATAATATATATATATATATATATATATATATATATATATATATAGAGAGTTTTATATTTTTTCAACTAGAAAATCTTAAATGTTTTTATTCAAATGTCATATAAATTACTAAAAGTTGGATGATTATCCTTTATATAAGGACGTGAAACCTGAAAGATTTATTTAATTTTTTTTTTATTTAATTTGTTATTATTTTTTTGTAAACTAAAAAATTATTTAAAATATCTTTTTGTTTTTAAAAATATATTTGGTATAATTAATTTTCTAATTTACCAATTTTAAATATGGTCATAAAAAAACGATTTATAATTGCAATATAATAAATTTAAAGATTTAGATTATTATTCTGTCGAATTATTATTCAAATAATAATTTAATTTAATAATTATTAAATTTATTCAATAATCTGTTAACGAATGTTATCCAGAAAATATATTATTAAAAATATCCACTCTTATCCAGCCACACTACAGATATTTTAAAATTAAATGATAATAATTGTCCCAACGATTCGTTAAGACAATATTTGAAGTGTTAGGTTTGGCAGACATATTTTAGAATATTAATTTATTAATAATTTAATT
>SEYY01000427.1:57500-77500 GCA_009176605.1 Armadillidium nasatum
AAGTCATTCAAAAATTAACAACTCTATTACTGAAAGCTGAACTTATAGTCTTTGTTAATTCTTCAAAAGTCTTAAGGATATTAATACAATTATTTAAAATGTCATTTTCGTCACCTGTTAGAGGCTTTATTTTTGTGCTGCTTGAAGCATAAATGCAAATGGCCTCATTAATTTCGCTCATCTTCTCAAGCATATGCAAACTACTATTCCAGCGTGTTTGAATATCTTGCATGACAGAAAGTGGACGAACATTTAATCTTGTTTGCATTTTCTTCAGCTCATTTTGGGCTACAACGGAGTGATTGAAATTCGTAGCACGTAAAGGAATTTTTAACTACTATCTGAGTTTGGTGTGCAAAGCAATCTACATTTTTCACTCTTACCAGAGAAAGTGCTTTTTTTATATTTGTGCCCGAATCCCTAACTACGCAGTGCACTTCATTTAATGAAATCTTCCATTTTGTCAGCATCTTTTCAAATACAGTTTCAAGATAGTCACCTGTATGGCGTTCAGAAAGAGGTTCTGCGTTCAATACAAAATTTTGTATAGTAATTTTTTACTATCCGCGGATGCGGATGCGGATGCGGATATTGGAAAAATGATGCGGATGCGGATATCCGGTCCACCTCTAATCATGACTGATAATGATGTGAGATGATATATCAAGCAGGGCGTATAATATCATATGAAAGAAGAAAAAAAAAATCCAGTGAGAACACGTAATTACCAAATCTCATGACCAAAATAGTAGGAAATATAAGTACATCGTTATGCCCAATGTCAACAGTTGATCTACAATGAATTTTGCCATTTTATATATAATATATATATATATATATATATATATATATATATATATATATATATATATATATATTATATATATATATATATATATATATATATATATATATATAATTTTATTTATTTTAGGTTCATCCTTTATTCAAATTCACACCTCAAGCTGATCGCTTCGATGTAGCTGTTATTCGTTTGGAAACCCCTGTTCAATATGAACCCCACATACACCCAATATGTTTGCCAGAAAAGGGCCGTGATTGGTTGGGATTTTACGGGTGGGCCGCTGGATGGGGAGCTCTCGAATCAGGTAAGTTCGTTTTGGCATATAATGAAAATATAATTTACATGTACCTACTTTAAAAGTTGAAAAAAATGGAGGTTGTGCTTTTCTGTAGACAATATTTTTATTCTCATAAGCAAAAGGGAAGCAGTGAATTATTCCTTTGTAAATCTTATCTAACTGAATACGAAACTAATTAAATACATGTTTATTACTTAACTTTGAGACACTAATAAGAAAGATAATCAGCTGCATGTTATACAAATCTTCAGTTTTTGATTAAGCAAATTAATAGAAAGTTTGTATTGAATATTTAATTTTCTTTTTTCTTTTTTTTTTTGCAGGATCCAGACTCCGACCAAAAACTTTGCAAGTTGTTGATGTACCAGTGGTCAATTCTCAGTTGTGTGAAGATTGGCATAGACAAAAAGGCATAAATGTAGTAATTTATGACGAAATGATGTGTGCTGGGTGAGAAAAGGGTGAAATAAAATAAATTAGTTTTTAGATTTGAGAATTAAAGCGTCACGTTTTAGTTCAGTTTGTATACTGTACAGTAGATGTAAGAACTCATCACGAATTGTTAAACTGTGTGCATATTTAAAATTAATATTTTGTATTAGTAGCTATTACTCGATTTGACCTAGAAATATATATGCAATTAGTTCCTTAATATTGTATAATTTTAGCTCTTGAAGCAGTCAAACTGTAAAAGTCCTCAACATTTAAATATATAGTTGCTGCGTCGTCAAAAATTTGCTTTTTATTAAGTTTGTTTTATTTACAGCTATGGCCAGGGTAATAAGGACTCTTGCCAAGGTGACTCTGGGGGACCTTTAATGATCCAAAACGAAGGTCGATGGTATTTAGCTGGCATTGTTTCTGCAGGATATTCATGTGCTCGTCCAAGGCAACCGGGTACGTAATTTGAACTTAACACAGTTCTTGGTTATATATATAGAAACTCTTTTTCCTAATACCAAAGTTATTTTGGAATAGTCGTTTAAGTAAGAAATTTTTTTGACTTTTTATGTTGCCTAAAAAGGATGTATATTATTAAGCCTGAAAATAAAACGCAAATAATGCCAAGTGAACCTGCCTTGAATAATTTAAAAAACTCTTTTAACTTAAAATGTTAATAAAAAATATGATACTTGTCACTACCATTCGGTTCTCTAGATATAAAGAATTTTTCTTCTTCTCAAAACTACGAAACTTGCTGATCTATTTTCCTGAAGTACCTTACTCCAATTTTTAATGAAAAAAAAAACATTTTTTTAACCTTGGTAATCTATTATAATAAATTCATCATTGTATGCTAATTTCACTACACATCTTTATTCATTTAAATGCTGGTATAAATAGTATTTAAAAAATTTTCTATTATCATAAAATACATGTTATTTGTTCTGGAAATTTCTTGTGCAGCCTGATAAATTATTTTTAAAGTTTGATTTGAATGGGTAAATTCCATTTTAGGAATAGAAAGTCAACCGATTTTTACTCAATGCATCGAAAGAAAAGAGGACTTTCGTAAATATTATCCATCAATACTCACTAACGAGCAGAAGTCGAGAAAATATTATTAAAAAATAAAAATAAATAAATAAAAAAAACATATATATAAATTCCATTATTCCCATACCTTCTTCAACGTTTGGAACCAATTCTATAAAGACGTTCTTTAAAATTATTCTTCCCCCCAAATCCTCGGTGTCAAAACTAGGTCTATCCACAGTGACACGGTGTAATGAATATATGTGTAATAATTAATATTTCCTCAAAACAAAACAAAAAAATTGGGTGGGTAATACAGAAAATGATTAGTTTTTCAATACCTTTTATAAAGTTTTAAGATTCTTTAAGTCTTTCTGTATTATATTTTTTCAGTCTATATATTTTTCTTCCAGGAATTTATCATAGAGTATCATCAACATCAGACTGGATTTCCTGGGCGGCTTCTACTTAGTTACCTAATTGCAATATTCTCTCAAAGCTGTGATAATGTTTATACAAATACAATGAGAGTTCGTGTTACTTTTTAAAATCTTAAGTATATTTAAAGAAATGAAAAATAAACATTTTTGTAAGTAGTAGTCTTTGTTTATGTAATTTATTAATTTTTGCCGTAGTAAAGTAGATCTTTGTCATAAACACTGTAATTATTAAAACCTTTGAACTTATTCAAAAACTTCACACGTTCATAGTCATTTTTTTTAGCCAAGTTTTTTAAAGCTTAAGTTTTTATTGATAAATCGAACTGAAAAAAATGTCTTATACCTCACAAACCAGAAAAACAAAAATGAGCCTTATATATTTAGTATATAAAGGTAAATTTTGATCTTAATGGTTTTCTGAATTATAAGACTTGTATTTTTATTGGTATTTTAATTAGAAAAGAACTGTTACTGATTACATTAATCTTTTTTTTTAACTTTGTCATATTGTGTAGATACATGTACAAACTTGTTGTAATATCACGGCTGGTCCGTTTATTTCTGTTATTTTATAATGTAATTAAAATGTCCTCAGAAATTAGTGGTGTTATGTTTCAAATAATTCCTTCAGAAAAAAAAAAAAAAAAACGATTGAAGATAGTTGCATATCCAAACGCAATTTAGTAATATTATTTAAAATTGTCAGTCATTATCAGTTTTAATAGATAAGTTCTATCACCGATTTAAAACTAGTAGGCAAAGTCCACTAGAGCTGAGGAAAATAAATAAACCAGATCCAAATTAAAAATACATGTTCTGATACATAGCGCTTGAAAGTGTGGAAGTAAAAATGAAGTTGAATTTTTTAAAATTTTTTATTTCCAGTGGAAAACAAAAGGTTAAATAAGAGGTTTAAGAGTTGGATAGAGAAATATGAAACTAAAGAGAGGCAAGTCGCACTAGTCCTATCGATGGAGGGAGAAGTGGTTCTGAATTGGACAAAGAAATCGAGACAGTGTAGAAAGTATTACTGCACGAAACCATCTCAGTGGAAGAGGTATACGATCGAAGAATGGAGATACAGAAAGTTAGTAAAAAGATAGGTAAATGACCACACCATCTCGAGGAGGATTGCATAAGTAAAACCATTAGAGATATGCAAAGCATACTCTGTACATGGGCGAATAAACCCGAATAAAAAAAGCAAGCAACTGGGGTAGTGTTAAGGAATTTTGAAGTCACTTCAGAACTCCCAATCTCTTAGAAGTTTAGAAAGAGGGATTATGCAATCTCTAGGAAAGATCATAAAAGAAAATGCCAAGAATATTAAGGGCATACGAAGATATTAAAGTGTTTTCGATGATTTAGTTGTGTAGAAAATAAGGTCGAGAAGAATGATGAAAGAACAGAGTTTCTGAGACATCGAAAACTGTTTTTTCCTTTCCCCAATTACTAGAAAGATCATAGGATAGTTTCTTAGCGGGCACGCTCCTAACAAGTTATTTGCGGTTGGGTGGGACATCCTTCAAATTGAAAGGTAAAGTCTTCTGCACAGTGCAATGAATATTAAAAATATTGAGGACAGGAAAGAACCGTGAACACCATCACTATAAAATGATTTAAAGAATAAACGATGGTCGTCTACAACTACTACCATAGAACGACCGGAAAGAATACAGGAGGAGGGATGTTTAGATATTTGAGCTTTGTGCCAGACTCTACCGATGGTTTCGATATACTGTATACAGCAAGGTATTCACCGAAATGCTGAAGAGCAAAGGACCAGAGTCAGAGAGAAGGGAGATCACCAGAGATGCGTTCTTAGGGAAGCCATTTGCAAAGGGAAGTAAGATTAAAAGTTTTAAGAAGTTCCCAAATCTTCCTCTTAAGGACAGATTCGAAAGATTTGGCATGTGCAAAGGTTAAAGCAGTAGGACGATAGCTAGAAGGTTGAGAAAGATTACCCTTCGCTATAGGTTGAATGAGCGTACGCTTCTAGCAGAAAGAAAAATGGAAGTCTAAGGACAAAAGAAATAGTTTCAAAGGCAAGTAGCAAAATGCCAGAAGGATCATTGTTTTTTCTACGGAGAAAAAGAACAGAACAGTAGTGTTGAAGACTACGGCAATTCCAGAAGGCGGCGTTTTTGCGGCGAATAACACTAAAACAAGCAGAATTAGATCAATGATAATCAGTTTCAGCTGATGGGGAAAATGTGGAAAGTAATCCATGACACTGAGAATCAATTCGGTTAAGCAATCTGAACACTCCTAAAGACACCTCTACTAAAGTTTGTAATAATTCCACTGGAAATTAAAGAAATTCGACCGATTGGCAACACCAGAATGTCCAAAACGTTTCCCTGCGGTAGGAAATGAGTCTTTTCTGCAAAGACTTAGAGAGAACAGGAAACAGAGAAAAGATGATCTATGAACCCAGAAATAGGAAAATTTTAACAGAATAAGGAGAAGAATTGAAAGTTATGAAAAGGTCTAATATGTTGGGTTCAGTTCCAAGACGATCAGATATATGGGAAGGGAACTGCATTATCTGCTCGATTATCTTGTATTATGATAGACCAGGTGTATCCTGAGAAATAGATGAAAGGATTGGCAGAGGTAAATATTAAAATCACCAAGGATGAGGATTTCAGAAAAAGAAGAGAAAAAATGTGCTCCGTTTTGGAGTTTAGATATTCGAAAAATGAGGACTGTCGGTTAGCAGATTAAGAAAAGATGATTTAGTAGAAGATGGTAATTTATTCTGAGCTGTGAGGTAGAAAATTGGAAGATTACAAATTAGAAACCCTAAGAACAAACGTCATTGAACAAATAAGCGAGACAATTACCTTTGGGTGAATACTAAGGATAAGAATGGGAAAACAGAGTAAGGTTGCTATCAGAACTCTCAAACAACTAAGTTTTGATTAAAAATAGGATGCGAGGTGATGATGAACAAAGTGAAAATTAGACGGTGAATGTTGCAGAAATCAATAAAGAAAGAAAATTGTACTGTAGACCAACAATTTTGATGCGGTACCAACCCCACCACCGTAGGCAATCAAATACGTGGTGATGAAGAGGTGTGACTAAGGATATACATTTGTCTTAATATTCATATTTTAGCAGAACCTTCTTTCAAACACGGACATCTCTCAAAACGCTTTCAATCACAGAAACTTCAAAATTCAAAACACTTTTGTTGAGAGATACGATCGAAGAGTCGATTGCTAAGATTACGATAATGATTTGCAATCAAAATCGAGCGAATAGACTATCAACCCAAGATAATTTGTGAAAATTTTCCCCTTTGTCAGAAACAACAACAACAACCAGTTTCCACAATGTCATTTATCAGAATATGATTATCAATTTAAAGTTTAGAAACTAAAAACTTCTATTTTACTTCAAGAATACTGAAAAACAATTTACTAAGAAAAATGAAAAAAACTTCTACTTTACTTCAAGAATACTGAAAAACAATTTACTAAGAAAAATGAAGATATTTCTTTATATTTTCAGAAAGAAAAAAAAATGTCTCATATTAATGATAGACATGCTTAAATCTTTTATAACATGCTCGGAGATTTAGTTTTAAGTCAATAAAACTATGTTACGCAAATCGGAATATAAAGCCGAAAGAATATTTCCTTTCACATTCATTCAAAGTAAATCCACACGAATATTAAGGTGTTATTAATATTGAAATATATTTTACAGATATCTCAGACCTCAGAAGCAAGTTCTTTCCTGATTTATATTCCCTGCCTTATCGAGATCGCTTTCCTTGCCTCTTGTCGGAATCACTATAAAAATACCGTGGACCGAAAGAGGAGAGACGGCAAAAATGACAGTACGGCAGGTTGTCCATAGCCATAAGGTAGCTGTGGGTTAGATTCGTGTTGACAATTCAGTTGAAATTCTGTAAGAGTAATGTTGCAAAACTGTAAGACATATCTATTATGGGTTATACAGAATAAGAATGGGAGAAACCATGCCATACAATAGTTGGATTTTATGCTTAAAATTTAAAAATGATAAGAATGAATTAAAATTAATATTTTTATTAAAAATTCTATGATTTTTATATTATATTATTTTACATTATATTCTATGTGGTCGTTCGTATATAAATACTATATACATTAAACAACAAAGCTATACAAAACCTCTAAAACTACGTTTAAAAGAAAATTTCTATCGATTCAGTAGAATAAATACTATTACAAATTGCAATAGGAAATTTTTAAATAAATAAATATAAAACTTACTCTATCCCTGTCTCCTCATAAAAATCAAATTAATACTTACAGTTAAAAACAACATAAAATATATAAAAACTAAGATGATTATTGGCGAAGCAGTTTATCAAAACCATTAATACGGCGGGGGCTGAGGAAAACCCATTCCTTGAGTAGATGTGTGCATCATTTGTTGTTGCTGTTGGGCTTGCTGCGTCTGCTGGGATTGCTGTTGATTTTGTGGCTGTTGCTGAGGTTGTTGCTGCTGAGTTTGCTGTGGATTGACTCCCGTCATTGGCCTCTGTAGGTGAGTCATAACAGAGTTATTCTGTCCTGGTCCTCCAGGCTGACCAGTAGCACCAGTATTTCCACCCAGCAACATTCGTTGTCTCATTATATTTGAAGGAGCTCCCTGACCCATTGTTTGCATACTTGGACGACTATAACCCTGATTGTTGTTCATAATTCCCATGCCAGCATTACCCGCTGGTCCCTGTAAATAAGCATGGTACTTAAAATTATTAAAAATACATATCATGCTCAATTAATTTAGTATGACAAGATAGAAATCAATCAAAGACCGTACTAATTATCACAACAAGAGATAAGCAATTTGTTTTAAATATATAAAAAATTCCGACCGATTAAAAATACTAACCTGCATATATTGAGGTCTCTGAACCATCTGACCTTGACCCATTGCTGGTCCCATGTAAGGCTGTTGTTGCTGCTGCTGTTGTTGTTGCCTTAAATTAAGCATTGCTGATGAGTTCTGGTACGTTTGCTGGTAGCCTTGACTCATCATTCCTGGACCAGTTGGTCCAGGACCCTGAGATAACATCTGACCACTTGCTAATGACGCCTGCTGATAATTGTACTGGCCCATACCTCCTTGTGCTGGGCCGTTTGGGCCACCTTGCCCTCCCATACTACCACCACCAACAGTACTGTACATCTGATTAGCTTGAGAAGGCATTCCTTGAGAAAGCTGACCTTGCATATTGCTAGTACCACTGTACATTGCATTCTGATGGGGATTTTGAATTCCTCCTCGTAACTGTGTTCTTATCATCGGTGCTGGGCGCGACATCGGATTCATTGGACCCAACGACTGGAAATTAGCTTGATTTTGTTGACCTAGCATTGAAGGCTGACGATGAACCATAAACTGGCGAATAGCAACTCTTACTTGTGTGGTAGGAGTGCCAAACCTTGGACCAGAAGCTGTAATATATATATATATATATATATATATATATATATATATATATATATATATATATATATATATATATATATATATATATATATATATATATATATATATATATATATATATATATATATATATATATGTAAGTATACAGGAGAAGCCACAGCTCACGAAAAAGCGGCTATACTGAGTCGAGAATCAACGTCAGAGGGTAACTCCTAGACAAAACGGAAGGATGGTCGGCATGAAAAGAGCAAATCTTAAAGAACAGATTCTGCGAACTGAGGAAAGTAAAGATGCACACAGTATTAAATTGAGGTGATTCCGACAAGAGATAAGGAGGGAAATCTCAATAAGGCAGGGAACATAAATCAGGAAAGAGCTTGCTTCTGAGGTCTGAGAGAGCTGTACAATCTATAAAATTATAGTGGACCAAAAGAGGAGAGAGACGGCAAAAATCACAGAACGGCGGGTTGTCCCTGGCCATAAGGTAGCCGTGGGGCAGATTCGTGTGGCCAATTCTGAGACGAGCCAAGACAACCTCCTCGCGGCGACTTCACTGACAGGAAGTAGATCAAGTCATCAGAAAAGGTTTTAGAGAACAGAGCTTGGCACCCCGACTGTCTGCAGTTCTAAATTCCTGCCTGCATGTCCTAAAACCCTGTCAAAGACTGGAAGCATTATCAGAAGCAGGGAGAGAGCCTCGTCTGATGTCAGTTGGGAGGTAACAACCACCCAACATGTTGTTAGTGGCCGCAAAGATAGCAGCTTTATCAGCCAGTTCGTTACCAGCAAAAAAAATATATATATATATATATATATATATATATATATATATATATATATATATATATATATATATATATATATATATATATATATATATATATATATATATATATATATATATATATATATATATATATATATATATATATATATATATATATATATATATATATATATATATATATATATATATATATATATATATATATATATATATATATATATATATATATATATATATATATATATACGAATAAATTAGATTACTAAATGTCAGAATAAAGCTACTCTTTATAAATGAGAAAATCTAACAAAATGGCTTAGGAATATTTTTTAATGGGAAATGAATATTACTTAAAGATTTATGGCTTAAGTCTTTAGAATGTAAAAATAAGTCTTTTTAAAAATATGTTCAATACGACTGCTTAAAGCAGATTCCTAACAGAAAAATCAGTTATATATATATATATATATATATATATATATATATATATATATATATATATATATATATATATATATATATATATATATATATATATATATATATATATATATATATATATATATATATATATAGAAATAGAGTAACCCACCAGTTTTAAGGCTATTCAATATTTAGCAATACTATATGAATTAAATATTTTTACTACAAGATTGAAGAGCAAATTTTATTATTATTATTATTGTTATTATTATTATTATTATTATTATTATTATTATTATTATTATTATTATTATTATTATTATTATTCACTGGAATGTAACATTTTAACAACAAATCCATACTAAGCAAGTAGCAACACACTGGCATGATACACTTACCATTAAACTTACCCGGCGGCAACTGTTGAGCACAGTAAGCGGGCTGTTGTTGCTGTGGTTGAGGTTGTTGATGCTGCTGGGCAAAGTTTCCTCCCCACTGATTTTGAGGAGCATTGGTAAAGTTTGGATTCTGATATGGCATCGGCTGCATCGGATTCTGAATACGAAATTTGGCTTAAAATGTTTGCATTGTTTATGAAGAGAAACTCTTATTATTGGTTATATTTTGTATAAATAAAAGTTAAATGTAACATTTTACCACAGTTTGAAGTTTAATAAAAGTAAATACTAATAGAAACTAACAGTATGATGATCACTGAAATTACTAGACCTAAATGAAATAAGCTCAACGTTTTTCATTTGTTTTTTTAATCTAAGATAAAAATACTTGACAAAAAAGTTGATAATTTAAAAAAAAATAAAGTACAGAAATTATTTTTAAAAATAAAAATAATTTTTTTTATATATAAAACGCATAACCACAAATTGGAGTATTTCTGCAATCCTGGGATTACGCTAAAATAATGGACACTTTTTTTCCCCAGTTGGGTGTGTGTAAGAATGAAAGCAAAATATAATCTGTCTCAAATATTGGAATAAAGTTTAGTAAGCTATGAATTCAGAACCATGATTTTTAATTAATTAATTTAAGTTATTAAAAGGCATTAGCAATGTTAAGTGAATTATTACTTTTATCTATATATAATTAATATTATTCTGTTCAAAAATTTTATTCCATTCATTATAACATGGGATTATGCAATTTGGCCAGGGCAATATTAAGTTGCTTCACATTTATTTATTATTGTTTTCTATGTATATATAAATATACTAATTTTATTATATAATAATAATAATAATAATAATAAATATTTATTTAAAAAAATTATATATATATATATATATATATATATATATATATATATATATATATATATATATATATATATATATATATATATATATATATATATATATATATATATATATATATATATATTATCCACCTCCACCTTCGCATACACTTATGCCTCCGTCTCAACCTCCACATCCACCTCAGCCTTCATTTCTGCCTCGGTCTCCACCTCCACTTCAGAATTCAATTCTGCCTCAGTATCAACATCCACATCCACCTCCACCTCAAACAAGAACATCTGCGTATCCCTTTGGGATACGCATATGAGCTTGTTATTATTATTAATATAACAAGCTTACATTAAATTCATACCTTCTTGAAATTCTGGCATTTAAATATGATGAACCTATGTCATATATTGGATGTTGAAGATATATTTTTATTTTTTAAAATTAAAAACGATAAAGGGAAGATATTCAAGAACCTATAATTGAAATTTCAAAGCAAATTTCTCTATTATACTTATATGGCTATGTCACTTCATTTTAATTTGGAGAGACCTGACTGATGATACGAAAATTTCATTAGTTTGGACTGGGCACGATTTTGAAGGTAATAATGAACAGTAAAATTCACGAATCTTACTGCCCAAAAGTTGGAAACATTAAAAAAAATATCCCCTCATATATGGGTTATGTTAGCACAATTTTTTAGCATATCTTGAGTGTGGGTCATAAGTCGTGCCTGCTATACAGTTCATATGTCAGGTTAGTTTCAAAAATCTAGTTCACCCCATTTTTGTGTGGTTACAGTGATTTCTCGGTAGTGTTGAGTATTAAAAGCAAAAAACACTATTCATTGATAAAATGGTAGATACTATTTATACTATTTATAAAAAAATGTAATTCTTTTCGTAACCATTAACCAAACTAATAAGAAAAAGGCAAACAAACTATGTAAATAAAATCTTACATTAGCCATGGGTGGAACTGAAGGTTGTCGGCTTCTTTGTTTCCGAGGTCGTTGTGTTTTATTTCCTCTCTTTGAAGTACCTCGTGGAGACTGATCTGATGATGGAGTATCGGGTGCTTTAACCTCTTCTTTCATTGGTAACTAGAAAAGGAGTGATATATATATATACAGTATATATATATATATATATATATATATATATATATATATATATATATATATATATATATATATATATATATATATATATATATATATATATATATATATATATATATATATATAAAATAAACCCTAATTTATCCACATTATGAGCCAAAAAACAACAGGTTTTTGGATTTCCTTGAAAAAGGATCCCCGGGTGTAAGGATCGAAAGTTTGGTTCCTTTTTTAACTTTTTGTTTTTCTTGTTTTTAACTATTTGTTCTCCAATTTTATTGTCTTAATATTTTTGTTTTAGAACAAATATTCAGC
The DNA here is from genome assembly GCA_009176605.1 of Armadillidium nasatum. Taxonomy (NCBI): domain Eukaryota; kingdom Metazoa; phylum Arthropoda; class Malacostraca; order Isopoda; family Armadillidiidae; genus Armadillidium; species Armadillidium nasatum. The sequence goes on from SEYY01000427.1 coordinate 69,887, forward strand.
TCATTGGTGGGGAAATTAAGGGGTTATTGCGATATAAATATAATGTGATATTTTGATTATCAGACAATATATATATAATATATATATATATATATATATATATATATATATATATATATATATATATATATATATATATATATATATATATATATATATATATATATATATATATATATATCCCCATATATCCGGGGAAAAATACTAAAAGCACTAGGGATCCTAGATTGGAAGTCACATTAAAATCTGATATTTTGGATAACAGTCACTTAAGCTATTTGAGTTAGTTCTTTCCAAACGAATAGTTTTAAATTTGCAGTCAAGGTAACATATCCTATGTTTGCGATAATAACTAAGAACAATAACTATGAAACGCCAATTATTTCATGTGATGCATTGATTAAATTTTTCCATTTACATGAACCTTTTCATTTATTTTATTAACCTGAAAATTGTCGTATTTATGAGAGAATTTTCTCGACAGTCCTCCATGACCAAAAAGACCAACACCAAGACAGAATTTAAGTTTAGCAAAATTTATTTTTACAGTATTTTAAATTACACTTTTTAAGTTTCATTTATTTTAAATAACAAAGCCTAGATTTATAGAGAACAAGTGTTCGAAAAAATTCATTATCAATCATCATCACCACAGAGTACCAAAACAATTTAAATAACAACGAATTCCTCATTTTTGAATTAATCCTAAAGACAACCATCACAAGCAATTTAATGAAGTTCCCCACATACATCCTCATGATGCAAAAAATCCTTCACACAAATATATAATATAGCAAACAATAAAAGTATATCCATCCACCTTTCTTTTGGGAAGATAAGCACAAACATCCAAAGGAAATCATATATCAAGTTACTAAATTAAGAAAAAATTTATCAATAATTGAAAGGACTGTCTAAAAAAGTAATTTAATAAACTAAATTTTTATTAAAAATATCGTTAACAGAGTTGAACATGCAGAGATTACCCATATCTTTACCCACAAACAGAATGGTAACATCAGAGAGATGAATTAAAAAAAAAAAAACAGATTCTAAACCTAATATCAGTTTAATTTTAAAGATTATATAAAACCAACCGTGTTCTTTAAAAGCTGTATCGAGTAAATGTACCATGACTTGATCATCCATATACTGATAATACTACTTCGTAGTAGTGTCAGTATAATTAGTTTAATCAATTACATGCTAAATTAAACCATTACAAAATTAACTATTCTGTTTCTAAGTAAATGTCATGTTTTTCTTTTTTACCTAATTATAATGACAATTGGTACACGTATTTAATAAAAAGAATTTAATGACTTACAGTGCCAAAATGAAAATAAAACTATAAATCAGAATCATGTGTATAACATTCAAATTTTTTTTTGCCTTTCCTTATAACTCTCGAATTCAAGCCCAAAAAATCACCTTTGTTGATCTGTGCTATAATGCCTCTGGTATATTAATATATTTTCTTAGATAAGAGTTCAAACCTCTGCATAATATTCAATAAATGATCTAAGGAACATCAGAAAGAGTTTATTGATTACCATTTAATTTTGTTTTAACAAAATTTGGTGTTCATTATTTATTTCATTTTATTATCTCTATTTCTGTTTTTAAGACAGCTGAGAGGTTTCCCAATTCTAAGTTATTTCCACCCCCAAATCTTTTTCTTCCTAAATCTTGTACTTAAAATTAATTTTTCTGTCAAGCCAAGTTCATATTTAAATCCTTTTGAACCTTCCTTCATAAATCCCACAATGTCTTTAACAGGCAAGGCTAGCACAGTATCCTCAGCTAAAAATCAATTTTCTATTCCTTCATCTCAATTATTTATACTGATTAGGTACATGACTCAGCTTAGAACCCCACTCATCAACAGTCCATGAAAATTTACATTTAATAATTATTTCCTTATTTCAACCACTTATATCATATTATTTACTCCGCATCTTATAAAACAACAAAGTAACACTTAAATATACCTTTCATGGCGAATCATATCAAATTATTTGTTAAAATCCAATAAAAAAAAAAAAAAAATAGTCACAATCAAAAACAATAGCTGCGTTCAGAAACCGAGCAAAGGCGAGCGGATCGCTGGCTTTTTGGCTGATACCGTTTTTTCTCAACCTTCTGTGAGTGTGACGTCAAGTTCGGTGCCGACGTCATATAAAAATTTCAAAAAATAGAGCCATCTTTTCGCTCGTTGAAGGACTATGGGGTACGGGCGCTCGGTTGCGCTTAAATGGCTTTTGTGGCGTTTTTGTAAACAATAGAAGTGGCGTACGCCATATTCCATGTTTAAATAATTAGCTTTTAATTCTGTTTTCCTGCCCGTTTTTATTTTTTTTATGTGTAATATGTATTAAATAGGCTAAATAAATGTATAATTAATGCATTGTCAAAGTAATATGAATTCTGGTTTAAATTACCCTTATATATATATATATATATATATATATATATATATATATATATATATATATATATATATATATATATATATATATATATATATATATATATATATATATATATATATATATATATATATATATATAAATATATCTCTCTCTCTCTCTCTCTCTCTCTCTATATATATATATATATATATATATATATATATATATATATATATATATATATATATATATATATATATATATATATATATATATATATATATATATATATATATATATATATATGTTGTACGGTGCGTCAAAATTTACTTAAGGGTGTCTGTTTTCATCAGTTTTTTCGAAAGTTTGTTTTGTTGTGATCAAATTTTAGCGTTCAGAAAACCGAGAGGATCGCTACGTCATCAACTCCATCTAAGACCTTGGTGATTGGCTGCTTATTTTCTACCAATAAAATTGACGTATTCGAATTTTAGCGAGCGCTCACTTTTGCTCGGTTTCTGAACGCAGCTAATATGTTAGGTATACAATTCTCGAACAGAAGAACAACTTATTCATCTCAAAACATTCTAGTAAAATCAGACAAAGAATAAGTCTTACTCTCATCTCCTGCTCACCCATACCCAATCAAAGTTAGAGCAAACTCTTCCCTACCCCAAATATAAAAAAAAAAAGTCCCAGCTAGACTTACATCTGGTTACCCATCCCCACTTTCAAACTTCTAGATATTCTTCTAGAACTTCTTTTTGGCTTTTTTCAACCAAAAAACTTGAGCAAAAATAATTAATTTCTTTTATATCTTCACACTGTAGAATTGTATTACTTTCTACAAAGTTTCCATAGAAATTAGAGTGTAGTAGATATAGAAATTGTAATCATGTAGCTCTGCTTTTTAGTCTACAACAATATATATATATATATATATATATATATATATATATATATATATATATATATATATATATATATATATATATATATATATATATATATATATATACTGCAAAAAGCAATGGACAGAATCGTGTCTCCAATAACTCCATTAAGAAAATCATAATGTCCACAAATATAGTAATAATAAATTAGAAGTAGACCACCAGCAGGATCTTTCCAATCAGTTACTCAGAAGTGTAAAATATCCTATTCAAGAAAAGCTGCTATCCCCCCCCAAAAAAAAAAAATAAATCCATAGTATAATTTCCTTATACTACTAATTTATTATTATTATACTTACATCATTACAGGATGTTTGTTTCTCAGGTACAGGTTCCAAGTCTTCCGGAGGTAGTGGAGGCGGTTCCAAAAAGTAGTTGAAAGGTTTCACCATTGAATGAGTATGAAACCTGTTTAAAAAACAAGAATCAAAATTAGTTTAATAAAAAAAAAGAAAACAGAAAATATAAATTTGCCCTGAACAAGATAATTATTTTTATAATAATACAAACCTTTGCAGTCTATGACATTCTTCATATTTCAATGGTTTCCTCTCCAATCTCGTGGCAGCAAACCAAATCCAACTCAAAGGTGCAGGATTTCGATGACCATCTAATAGATCCCAAGGACTTAACTTCTGCTTGTCAGCCACTTGTAACCCCTTAAAAATTTAGGTATCAATAAAAAAAAAACTTTCTAACGATTAAAAATTTTTACAAATTTAAATTTTAAAAGAACTCTTCTACATTAGCATTTTATGAAAGGGTTGAAGTTCTTTGATGGATAAGAGGGTAAAAAAAATTCTTTTTATTCCCTTTCTCTCTCAATATATATATATATATATATATATATATATATATATATATATATATATATATATATATATATATATATATATATATATATATATATATATATATATATATATATATATATATATATATATATATATATATATATATATATATATATATATATATAGGCATGTAATACAACTTACATGTTTCTTATCTTTCTCAAAATCTTGAACTCTATTTCCTTTGGTATCTGTGATCGTTCCCCAAGGTTCGAGAGCGATAATCTCAGTCTGAACCTTTGGGAACGGTGTTAACTGACGAACAAGTCGTAAGGAAACATTTTTATGGTCTAGCAACTCCTGTTGAAGAGACAAATAAGAATCAGTGGTCCATATTTAACGGGTAAATAACTAAAAGTAACATTTAAGATAAAAATTCAAAATACAACTATGTCAAAATGTATATTTTATACTTACTTTTTTAACCTTTTTAACAACCATTGAATAATTCTTTCTATTTTCTTCTCGGGATTCTGAATTAACCTCAACAACCAATGTGGAATGAATCAGAGCTGTTAACATATCCAATGACGTTGTAAAGAGGTCACTGAATAATAATATATTATATATATATATATATATATATATATATATATATATATATATATATATATATATATATATATATATATATATATATATATATATATATATATATATATATATATATCCCCCATATATCCGGGGAACAATACTAAAAGCACTAGGGATCCTAGATTGGAAGTCACATTAAAATCTGATATTTTGGATAACAGTCACTTAAGCTAATTTGAGTTAGTTCTTTCCAAACGAATAGTTTTAAATTTGCTAGTCAAGGTAACATATCCTATGTTTGCGATAATAACTAAGAACAATAACTATGAAACGCCAATTATTTCTTGTGATGCATTGATTACATTTTTCCATTTACAGGGACCTGTACTTAACAGTTTATATATATATATATATATATATATATATATATATATATATATATATATATATATATATATATATATATATATATATATATATATATATATATATATATATATATACTCCAGCGGATTTTCTTAAGCACACAAAAAAATTTGAAATAGTTTTTTAAGAATTTCTGCAATAAAATTACATCTAGAAGGGTTCAATGATTAAATTATGTATAATAAAAATTACCTATTATTAGTTAAATCAATAACACCATGTAAAATAAGATTGACCAATAATTGAGCCCATTCACAGATCAAAGAACTAGAGCCAGAAGAGATAATAGTATCGAAAAGACTTCCAACTAATGCGAATCTTAACTTCAAGGCTTCAAGAATTTGTTGCCGGCATTGACTATCCTCAATAGCACGAGTTTTATCCTTAAAAATATAACACTGTCAATAAAAACATGTACAACACAAACAAGAAAATATTTTTATTCTTTTTATTTCAGGAAAATAATTACCAAAAATAATCATGGTACAGAATTTTAAAATTTATTAATATTTGGCCAATATTTGCTAAGCTATAATTTTCGTAAATTTTGCAGCTGTGTGACTTACCTCCTTGTACAAGTTAACTGCTTGATTCAGTTGATCTTTTAAAGAATCAAGGAGGCCTTGCAACTGCTCTTCTTGCCCTTCTAAGCACATTAAAACCAGCTGCAAGAATGGTCCTATGTGACGAAACAGGCCACTGAAGTCGAGCATTTGCAGCCTGATTAAGCTGCTGCTGTTGTTGCTGTTGCTGTAATACACTACTTACACCAGTTCCCGGTAACCTACCACTCTGTTGTTGAGTGTTTGGTTTAGTACTAAAACCACCAAAATTTACAGAATTAAGAAATTCTCCTGCAAATTTGAAAACAATTAGATCCAAAGTTAAAAATTATTATAATTACTAAATTTCCATTGATATTATAACGTACCTGCGGCCTTTAAAACTCGACCCTGTACAGCTTTAGGCAACTTAGAGATTAATGGAGCTACTAAATTTATCGATCTTGACCGCACATTTCTAGAGATTAAATAATAGGAAGAAAGAAACATTATTTGACTAAGTCAGATGATTTGTATCTCAAATATACTATTATCAAAAGCGTAAATAAGTAATTCATAGCTTATAAAATATCCTCGAAAGTGTTAAGATTTGAGTAAAAATTTTACCTGTTTTTATGATTGCTTTCAGATTCAGTATTTTGCTGGAAAACGTTAATAACTGCTTGGGCAACATTATCTAGCCAAACATTGAGTTCTTGCTGTGTAGATGGAGCTCCTCTATGTTGCTCATACATTAGTTTTAAATCCAACCATGAAATACGAAGAGTCCATTCATCCAAATCCTAATAATGAAATTATTAGTGAGCCACCTGTTCCACTTATACACGATCTTATTCAAAACAACTATGAAATACCTACCTCTAAAATATTTGAAAGAATTGTATGGTGATCTAGAGAGGCATCACTGTGAATACTAGGGGAATCTGGATGACAAATTAGGTGAAGAAGTCGGAGAGCCTATATTCAAAATGAAGAAAAAAAAATTAAGTACTGTCAAATATATAAATATAAATAAAAATTAAATATCAAAATAAAAATACCTGTTTGGAACTGAGCATTCTATCCAAGAGATTATCTTTGCTACAAAGTTCCTTTGGGCCTTTTAAGCAACGCTCTCTAACCCATTCTTGAGAACATATCTGACGCAGAGCGTATCTTGCAAAGTCTGCGAGACAAGCTTTATCAGCCCCTTTTCTGAAATATATATAAATATAGTGTCCATTAAGTTAAACATATAGCTACAAAAGAGACATAATTATTTAATAAAAATCTTAGATTTTTTTTTTTTTTTTTTTTACTTGCATTTTTTAATATGATTAATTTGAAAATAATTTATATATATATATATATATATATATATATATATATATATATATATATTATATATATATATATATATATATATATATATATATATATATATATATATATATATATATAAAAAAGTTTTAAAAAAATTTGTAATACATAACATCTAAAGCCGTTTTTTTAAAATTATTAATGCATGAAATAAACTGATCAATAAATATAAATGAACCTGAAAAAGAATACATATGTAAATAATTAGTAAAGTAAAATATAAAGAAATAAATAAGGTTGCAACTAAGGAAGAAAGAAGGTGGCTCTAGGCGCTAGAGAGGCAGAGGCAGAGGAGAAGGAGGGGGCTGGTTATTGCAGAGGAGAAGAACCTTCCATCAACGGAGATTCTTCTTTACTTGCTGCTACAAATCTCGACTGACTCAATGGTTTTAAATCTTGTAGAAGCACTGACCCTGCTGGCACTTTCTTTAGAATCATTTTTCACTAGAAAACTCTGGATTCATTTGTTTTTGCCTACGCCTCAAAATTTGGCGAAAATGCGAAACAGCATCAT
>SEYY01000427.1:82500-87383 GCA_009176605.1 Armadillidium nasatum
TCTTAAGGCAACTTTGGCTGGAGGCAGATATATGTATAAAGTTTGCTTTATTTTGGGATAAGCATTGGAAAAAGATTCATGATGCTTTGACTAAAAGTAATATATATATATATATATATATATATATATATATATATATATATATATATATATATATATATATATATATATATATATATATATATATATATATATATATATATATATATATATATATATATATATATATATATATATATATATATATATATATGCTCAAATAATGAATTTGTTAGTCTCACCTTCAGAAAAGAACAACTTGTGTATAAGTCGTGTAAATGGGCTAATACTACTCGTTCAGGAGAAGTACAATCAGATGGATTAGTGACATGCTTCACCAATCTACAAAGGCCTTCAAAAACTGCTATTGTTTGTTCTTGAGACACTAAAAAAAAAAGGAATAAAACTTTCATCTTAAAGTAAAGATATAAATTAGTGAAGGAGAAGAAAAGTTGCAGTTCTTTCAGGCAAACAAGGTTTTAAAAAAAATTTTTCAGAATGATAAAAAAAGAAAAATTTTATTAGAGAGAAAAAAACGAAAAATCAAAAACATAAAACATAAATAAATTAAAATAAAGATTTTATTACCCAGCAAACAACAGTGATACTTCCGAAGAATTCCGACGACGTGAAGTGTTAACTGAGGACAATATATTCCAACTAAACATTGACGTTCAACAAGCTGTAATTCTATGTCCACAACTTCTTTTATAATCTTTAAAATAATCGTAATATATATATATATATATATATATATATATATATATATATATATATATATATATATATATATATATATATATATATATATATATATATATATATATATATATATATATATATATATATATATATATATATATATATATATATATATATATAATATATATCTCGAGAAAATGAGTTTGATTCTTCAGGCAAAACTTAAGGAACTTTGAGTATATATATATATATATATATATATATATATATATATATATATATATATATATATATATATATATATATATATATATATATATATATATATATATATATATATCACAATTTTAGGGGGGGGGGTAAAATGTTCTCATATACGCCAATCCAGTCAATATTTCATATTTATTTCATTAACTGTAGTTTCTTAAGTTACAACACTTCTTTTAATTATGTTCTAATAATTTTTAATATTATAATTTAAAAAATGTGTCCATTAATTTATGGTAACCAGGTTATTAAACTACGCAAGCAACATTTATTTTTAATAAATAAATTTAGTTTTCAATTAATATAAAAAAATGACGTGAACTAAAAACATTATTTAATTAAATAAAAAATATTAATATCTATTAAAATATACTTAACACGAAATATTCCAACTAACGTGGCGAATTATGCAATCCACCATTAATAAATAAAAACTTACCTGTGTACAGAGATCGAGAAGACCTTGAATATTGAGGCCAACCTCCATCAAATCCATCAAGAAACAGATGTGGTCAAGGACCGGAAGATAATTGGATATTCCAGAGCCTACACCAGAAAGCATATCTAACACCTACAAAAAAAAAAAAAAAAAATGATAAGAATATAAAAATATAAAACATTCATTCTCATTGTAAGCAAAGGAATAATTTCATTCATTTCTTTTATATATATATATATATATATATATATATAATATATATATATATATATATATATATATATATATATATATATATATATATATATATATATATATATAATATCACAACCTGAGAAGCAATCTGATTTGTTATAAAATGCTGATCAAAGTATGAAAGGGATTTAAACCGACCGAGAAGGGCTTCGAAACTGATTTCACCTCTTGAAGATCTCTTAACTTTTCCTCCTTATATATATATATATATATATATATATATATATATATATATATATATATATATATATATATATATATATATATATATATATATATATATATATATATATATATATATATATATACATTTAATCATATTTTTTTCTTAGGTCAAAATATCTACCGTTAACAATATCCTATGGGAATATCTGCAATTATTTTTTAAACATCTTTCACTAATTTTAGAAAATAATTTTTCCAATTATGAAGACAGTATAAATAAGAATAAAATCAACCTTTTAACAAATTTAATAGTAATATATCGGCAACGATATTTCAATTCAATACCAAATGTCTTCGACTTAACATCCACCAAAAAATTAAAATACTGCAAACATTTTTCAAAGTTAATAATTTAAAAATATGAAGGTAATATTTATTTCAAAGAAGTATAAAGAAAAACTTAACCCACAGAAAATAAAATAAATTAGTACTGTGGTATTTCTATAATCTCAACACGTTCATGAATTTAAATTTTAAAATCTATGTAAATGTATGTAATGTATGTGGACATCGTTTTTCTTTCGATCTTATGAATTCCAAAGCAATTAAGTTAATTAACAATACTGATTTCCTTTGAAATTGATCACATTTTATCATTATTATTATGTCCAAAATTTTAATATTTGTATGTTAATACAAATAATAATACCTTCTGCAACATCAATACTGTATTTTTTGCTCAGTAGCTTGCCTATTTCTTTAATCAACTTTTTGGCAGCATGCCTTGCTTCGTCACGAGCTTTCCCAACTCCATACAAAAGAACGTATCTCTGAAAAAAAAAATATATATATATATATATATATATATATATATATATATATATATATATATATATATATATATATATATATATATATATATATATATATATATATATATATATATATATATATATACATACACTCTGGAGGGAAAGGCCAGAAACGTTAATGAATTCCACTCGAGTTTGGGAAATATATTTTCTAGTTCAGGTCAATGGCTGACATGAATCAACATGCGACGTTTGAAAGTTAGCGGAAGTGAAGTACATGCAAGAATGGCTGTAGATATAGTCTTTAAAAAAAAAAAAAGGTTGAGATTGTGAAGAAAAACGAATCGCACAGGTTCTCATCAAAAGAAAGGATATGTGACAAGAGTTCAGATCAGCGTCTATTGAAATAGCAATAGTACAAGAAGAATGGAGCAACTTTTTGACAGTCAGGAAGAGATCGGAGAGTCAGTGAGAGTAGAAGATATTTTAAGTCTAAAAAAGAATAAGACTCACCTCTTTCAAGGAGAGATATATGGGTGGAAAGACTCTTGATACAAAAAACGAACTACTCCCAGATACAAAGCAAGGAATTGGAGTAGTGTAAAAGAGCTTTGATGGCACCTCAGAATAACCATCTTCTTAGAAACTTGTTTGGTGAAAGAAATTTGATCCTTCCACGCAAGGAGGAAAGAAAAAATCACACATGGATTGTAAGAATAAAGGTAGGTTTTAGTTGCGTGTTTTTGAAGATAATATAGTTTTGTGAAAGACTGTGTCAAGTAAAAAGATAAAGAACCAAGCTTTCTCTTCCCCAATTAGAAATATTGGAAAGGTTAGAGGTCAGCTGCTCCAAGATCACCCACCAAAAATTAGTGATATAATGTTGGGTGAGATGCCATTAAAAATGAAAGGGTAATGAAGGGTGAAGTTGTCGGGATAGAAGCGGATAGGTGATGTGACAGTTATAATTAATGAAAGTAGAAAAAGATGAGAGTAAAGAAAATTATTAATGATATAAGAGAACGATGGCTGTCTATTATAGCTGCTATATAACAAAAGGAAAATAAATCAAAGAATTTACAGAAAAGGACAGAATCCAGAGTAGTGATTAGAAGTCAAAACTTTATGTCAGTCTCTATCAAAGGCCTTCAATATGTCTTGCCTCTCAGTAAACGAAATACTGAAATGCTAACGAGCAGAGGACCAAGAATTAGAAAGACTATCAGGAGGACAGTTTTATAAGTAGGCATACTAACGATCTGAGATAAGGTTAAAAGAATTAAAGCGATTTCCAATCTTCCTGTTAAAGATAAATTCCAAATTTTTTAGAAAAAACAGTGGTTAAAGAAATAAGACAATAGTCGGAAGGTGAAAGGTGTCCCCTTTCTGGATTTTATATATATATATATATATATATATATATATATATATATATATATATATATATATATATATATATATATATATATATATATATATATATAGTGATGTGGATGAGGAATGATAATCATTTTAGTAACAAACAGGAACAAATAATCCTCTATTTTTCTAATTTGTCCCATTAATGACATGGAAAGGATAACATATCCAGAAGATGATATGATAGTCTATTTGAAATCTTCAGTCTCAACAAACACACACACACACATTATTATTAATATGTCAAGCAGGGTTTGATTATATAAATAAAAATCATACACTCTGAAAAAGAAATTGGTATTTTTAAATATCACTCAAAATATAAATTGTAACTATATATAATCTGAAAGCAATTTAAGTTTTCCTAACGTGATGAGGTTTTTTTCCATACATTAAGCAAAACAAACAAGGGAAAAAATTTTTTATTTTCATTGATCTTCCTCTTCACTTAAAACCTCGACTTAAAAGAAAGACCTTAAGAAACCAAATGGTAACAAACGTACCTGATTAATTTCATGATTGTAATTATCATCTGAAGGTAGAGGAAAATGCTGAGCGTATATTAAATGCCGCGGCGGTCTGTGTTTTCCTCCTGCTCCTCTTTCTCCTCGCGACCCAGCTGACTGATCCTCAAGACTTGTATTAACATCATCCTTTGGGGAATCAGGAGCATCTGCTTCTTTAGCAATATTTTGCAAAATTTTATCAATGTCATCGTCGATATTGTCTGTGCAATCCTAATAAGGAAAACCTACTTTACTTTTGGTATTTTATTGAAACTATTA